>JAJEJO010003699.1:507561-520390 GCA_020662805.1 Glaucomys volans
TAGTGCCAAGTTGGGGGACTAACTCTTTAATATGTGGGACTTTGGGAGACATTTAAGAGCCAAACTATCACAGAATTCCTTGAGGGACTGTGATATAAATAAGGTGACACAGTCAGTAAGATTCCTAAACCTAAGCCTGGTTCCTGACCTCCTGATGCCCTGCTTTTTCTCTCTGGCCATGCTGTGGCAGCCTGTTCTGTGTCTCTCAGACTCCAATCAGATGTCCTGTGTTTACTTCTGAAGAAGTAACCAATTAGGCCAGCTTCTTTCAACTAATGAAACCCAGGAAGTGCCTGCCTCCCTCCCACTTCAAAATTCTCCAATAGTCTCCTTTCCCCAGACTATCAGTGACTATCAGTGACTGTGATCAACAATAAAAATCAGACAAGGTCACTGAGCCAACAACAGCACAAAGCAATGACAGCAACTGAACAATGTCCAGCTGTGAAGTGGCATGCTGCACTAACCCAACAGCAGAGACAAATATCAGGAATGGCCCAAGGAAAGAAACACTGCTTCTGACCAGGCAACTAAATTATGCAACTCTGCTCATGACCTGCTTTCACATTATTGAGACCTATCAGTTAATGTATATTTTAATTTTATGCTTCTTCCAAAACATTTTCATATTTATATACCTAAATAAATAAAATAACAATATAGCATGATAAAATAGCATGATATATAATTATCCCATATACATTATATTATTCTCTTTCCAAAAAAATAATTTTTAGTTATGGCTTACTTACTAAATGCTAGCTTCCAAATTTCTAACACAAACAACTTCCAGAAATATGAATTCTGAGTTGATCCAACCACATGAAACAGGTCTTCCGCATAAAGTTCTTAAGGTAAATTTTTTGGAAAATGCAGAGGTCTCACATTTGGAAGTCAGCAAAAGTTAATCATTTCAGCAATTTATTTAAAGAGTTTAAACAAAGAGTCACAGTTATTCCTGAAATAAGAGAGGTCAATGTGCATTTGACCCTGTTCTGGGCTTTAACTGAAAACAAGGAGGAAATAAGACGGAAATAAAAGAGATCAGAAATAAAATATAAGTTGAAATAGTGCAAAAGTGTCTTTTCTCTCTTCTTTTACATGATGCTAAGTTTGTTTTTAAGGGTACGCTTGGAGACATGAAGTCTCCTTCAGCATTTTTTAAAAAGTATCCTGACTTAAAGACAAAAAAAAAAAAAACCTTTCACGTCATTAAAGAATGCAGCCGCACTTCCACCATTCTACCTGCCTTCTGTTTTATTATTCTCCATTGCACTTACCACGTTTCAATATACCACACAATTTTCTTGTGTATTTTGTTTATTGTCTCTCTCTTCCATTAAACCTAAGGTCCAAGAAGGCCAGCATGTCTTTCTGCTTTGTCTGTGCCTCTGTTTCTCACACATAATACAGGATATCCAGCACACAGCTGGTGCTCAGTAATGCTAGCTAACTAAATGAGTGAATGAACAGGCTTGAGAAGGTCCATAAACTCTGTAAACTCACACAAACAGGCAATGTGCTAATAATGTACATGTTTATTTCTCTAAGAAGATGGTCCACAGCTTTCATCAGCTTCTTAAACAGAGCCAGTATCCAAAAGAGCTCAAGAACCACTGGTTCAGTGAGTCCTTAGAGATTCAAATGAGTTTCCCAAGTACCTCTTAAATCATGAGAATGGAGAGATGTATTTCACTTTCATGTGGTCATTTGCTCTTTAAAATGCAACAAAATTGAAGATACTATTACCAGAAGCTGTGGCTCAAAAGCCAGGAAAAATTACCCCAATACATAGCCTTGTCCTGACCCTCTGCCCTAACCTTCCTCTTCACAGCTTGATTTCATGTTTTTTCTTCAGATGGGGTTCACCTGGGGGAAAAATCTTATTTGTCCCTTTTTCCCATCCTCAAAGTGGAAAACAAATTTTCATTAGGATTTTATGTCTAATTCTAAAAAGGTGCTAAACACCAACATTAGGCTGAACCGTATAGCTCAGTGGTAGAGCACTTGCATAGCAGGCACAAGGCTCTGGGGTTCCATTCCTAGCACATGCGTGTGTGTGTGTGTGTGTGCGCGCGTGTGTGTGTCTGTATCTGTCTATTTATCTAGATGGGAGTCAGCAAAGTTAATCAGATATGTGGGGAGGAGGCTGATGGGAGGCATGCAGATAAATTAAGCAAGGAGAAAGGAGAAAAATATGCTACTGCAACTGAGAACTACCAACCACTGCCATTCATACTTCATGAATAAAGTATATCCTACTCATATAATAATCTCTATGCTAAATGTTAATAAATTTCACCCTAAGGAAAGTTGTTTTAAAGGTCTGGAAAAAATCATCTGAAGATTTCTTTTACGGCTCTGGCAGCCTTATCCAAGGATTAAAAGCCACACACTCTATGCCATGCCTTACTGCTCATCATCTGTATTCCAAACTTACCAGGTAACTACTTTCTAGAACACATCATCACACACTTTCTCACTTTCAAGATCTTGTTCATGCCATCATCTAACTGAAAAACCACTGTCAAAAGACTTCTTAGCTATTTAGACCCAGCACAAACATACACCTCTTCAGGGAAGCCCTATCTAACCCTACCAGTCAAAATTAATCACTTCCTTTGCTGTACCTCTAAAGCATTCCAGATCAGAGGTGATCTTCCATGTGTACTCTCCTGCTGAACTAGGAACCTGAGGGCATGGGTTGCACTATTTACTTTGTCCGCCCAAAACCTAGCACTATGCTTTATCATAGGAAAGTGCAATTAACTTGAGTGCACCACTCATAGCAGAGCTCAGTAATATATGAATTAAGAGTACAAAGGACTTTCAAAAGACAAATGCTACCTCTTTGGAACACGGAACACTGCTGTGATCCTTCTCCATTATCAGCCATCTGAGAACATTTGAAATAGAGAGATTTTTCCATGTTGGCCAAGGGTTAACAAATCTCCCATCTTTTCCTTTCTGTGACTTAGTTACATCTTCCTCTAGTCTATAATCCAGCTTGAAGCTTTTCCTGGAAAACCTAGAAAAATCACTTCCTCCAGAATTCCGAGCTGAATTTTGACGCTTTCTTACTGCTTCTTTAGGATACTGGCTGCTTGTCATCAGGGCCTGGCTGCTTTCACTTTCATCCATATCCTTTGGTGAAGAACTTAAAGGAAAAAAAAGAAGGGAGGAGTTTAACATAAAAGCATTAAAACACATTACACAGTTTTATTTCTTAGTCAATAAAAATTACCCAAACTTATAAAAATACTGTTGTTATGAACTCACACTTTCTTCTTGCAAAATGGTTTTAGAATCCAGTATTACTGCTTGCCAAATAGAAAAACTGTTCACCTTACCTATTAGCCTCAACAGTCATACCTTTCAAAAATCCCTTCTCTGCTATAATCTAAAACAACATATTTCCCTAGCCAGTTTTTAAATATGAAATCTTCCATTTCAAAGACATTCTGTCAATTAAAGTACCTTCAAGAATCTATAACATTTTCCTATCTAAATTTGAAAAAATTATTGTTCATAACACATAATAAGGATTGCTTTAAGATATCTTGGTAATTAAAGTGACTTACTGTTTTAGTCAGTTTTTTTGCTGCTGTGATCAAAAGACCTGATAAGAACAATTTCAGAGAAGAAAAAGTTTATTTGGGGCTCAGAGATTCAGAGGTTTCAGTCCACAGATGGTCAACTCCATTCCTCAGGGCCTGCGGTAAGGCAGAACATCATGGTGGAAGTATGTGACAGAGGAAAGCAGCTCAGGATATGGTCACCAGGAAGCAGAGAAAGCTCTCTGCCCACCAGGGACAAAATATAAACCACAAAGGCATACCCACCACAATCTACCTCTGCCAGCCATATCCTACCTGCCTATGGTTACCTAATCTATTCAAGTGAATTAATAGACTGATTAGGTTAATGCTCTAGTAACCCAATCACTTCAGTTCTAAACCTTCTTGCATTGTCTAAACCATGAGTTTTGGGGTGACACCTCATATCTACACCATAATAACCCCCACATGTAAGGACTAGTCATTTTCTACTGAAAATAGCCTGTTACCAACACTCCTGAAAAGTGCAATGAGTCCAAAGTGCAGGAAAGGAGAAAATATTGAGAGACATTTCCATAATGTATTTAACTGATTAACAATATAAATTTGAATTAATTCAGATTTAGAACTGCCAACTTGGTGTAGTATGTATTCTAATTCTGTGACTATGGACAAGTTTTCTACCCTCTCTGTTCCGTGATTTCCTCATCTGTAAAATGGGAATTAAAATGTTACCTGCCCTGAGGGTTACTGAACAGGTAAAACAAGTAAAGTACTTGGAGACAGAGTGACACATACACATGACAACAGCTCAATGTTGGCTGTTGTCAGTGATTGCGTCCTTATGGTTACTACTCTACCACCACTGACTGCTTGACTCAAGGCACTGAAATCCTTGAATGTGAACTATTCAGAACTGCAGATACATCACAGTGATGAATAACGTATTAAGACTATGAATTTGAGCTGGGGTTGTGGTTCAGTGGTACAGGGCTTGCCTGGCATGTATGAGGCACTGGGTTCAATTCCCAGCACCACATAAAAATAAATACAATAAAGGTCCATTGACAACTAAAAGAAATTTTTTTAAAAAGAGTATGAATTTATCTGCCATAAACATCATTTTTTCCTCTTCTATTAAACATTTGCTTTCTGCTTAATTGGTTTACATACAATGCATGTATATAACACACTTATAACTCTAAGAAAATAAGCACAAATAACAGAAAGTTAAATATTATTTTTATGGCTACAATGTTAATTAAATAGAAATACTGAATAGCAGAGAAAGGGAAAGAACACAAACCCAGAAAGTACACATATGCTAAACCAAACTTTTTTCCCAAACTGTAAACAGTCTGCAACTTGGAGAATAATCACCATGCAGAAAAGAAACCACAGCAGACAAAAGCTAAAGCACTCATGGCTGCCTGCGGCAATGCCTAACAAGCTATGTATCTTGGGCAAATAACTTAACCTTTCTAATTCTCCATTTTCTCACCTGTAAAATGCTTGCCTACCTGTAGAGGTTTCAAAGGATTAAATGATATAATGTACATAAAGTGTTTGGCACAAACAATGCCTATTTCTTTTTCTCTAACCCTGTTAACTGGCCAAACATCTAGATTCTTTAATTACTGTGAGAACTTAAAAGTGATCTGGGGGAGGTATCTCAACTCCCAGAGGATCCCTTTTCCTGGGATTCTAATTAAGTTCAAACCCTCAAGGTAGGTATTATAACCCCCATTTTTTAATTGAAGCATTCAGAAGTAGACAGCCCAGTCAAAAGAGGATGAGGCAGTGACAGGGAAAAGGAAAAAAAATAAAAATAAAAAAAATAAATGCAAGAGTCAAGGAGTCAGTAAATCTTGAGAGTATTCAGATGGTCACAAATTTTGGACACTTCATAGGGCAAGTGGTAGGGATGTGGGAGGAATCAAAAATAGTGGCATCAACTGATCAAGTTGGATTTCTGACCCAGTGATTTTCAGATCATGGGGATGCAAGAATCCAAGAGGATGGCTGGGCATGGTGGCACACACCTGTAATCCCAATGACTTGGGAAGCTAAGGCAGGACGATCACAAGCTCAAGGTCAGCCTCAGAAACTTAGCAAGGCTCTCAATAACTTAGCAAGATTCTGTGTCAAAATTTAAAAACAAAACAAAACAAAAAACTGCTGGGGATGTGGCTCAGTAGTAGAGCACCTCTGGGTTTAATTCCTAGTACAAAAAAAAAGAGAGAGAATTTAAGAGAATGTTACTCACTGACCCCCCAGCAGACATACATAATAACCCTGGGAGCCAAGCTGCTGTGGGGAGAGTGACATGAGAACAGAGAGGGGCCTGAGGAGTAAAGTGGGAGTGCAATGTGGGTTCAGTGATCTGTTTTTTGTCCAGAAAATAGGGTTTTTCAAAACTGTCTATTTATGCTACCTCCATTTTCTTACCTCCCATCCACTCAAGCTTTCACCCTAATCACTCCATGAAAACAGCTCCCCATACCAAATAACCATCCTCTCTTACCACCTCCCCATTTTCCCTGCACAAACTCACACAAAATCCAGTCTTCTGGGTCTGAGGCACTGGGTTCAATTCCCAGCATCACATATAAATAAATTAAATAAAGGTACTTTATTTTAGGTACTTTTTAGGTACTTTTTAGTTGTTGATGGACCTTTAATGGGTTTTTTTTTAGTTTTTATTTATTTATTTATATGCGGTGCTGAGAATCAAACCCAGTGCCTAACACACGCTGGGCAAGTGCTCTACCACTGGGCTATAACACAGCCTCCAGGGGTGACTTTTTAAAGAAAAATCTGATACAAACAACAAACCTAAAAGGAAAAATGTCCAAAGGATCCCTTCTGCTTTGTGAGCAAAGGTCAGAAAGATGGCTTAGAAAGGTATGAGTTTCTATCCCTGCCCTCACATGCCTCTGTTCCAAATACACTGCCATAATCTTACTTTCTCAGATGCATAGTGCTCCTTCCTTGAGGGCACCAAATGCCACCCTGGGGCCTTTGCATATGACTTTTTAATATCTGTGGGATAGGAAGAGGGTGTGTGTGGAAATGGAAATTCACAGATTATGCATTACTATTACAGATGTCAAGCAACACAAAATATGACACCACGAAGCACCACTTCACACCATGCTTTGTAAGTGAAATAATGGGAAGGAGCAGAAGTACATACAACCCTGAACCCGGGCAATTTGGACTGGTTCTGCTGGAGGAAATGTACTAGAAGTCCATTCAGTGAATGTGTGGAAGGACAAGCTCTGCCAACAGGTGTCTCAGGGACAAACTGAACTTCAACCCATAGAGATGCAGGGAGCCTGCCTGAGAGCCAGGCCATGGAAGTCTGCTCACCAACATCAGTCATGTGGTCACTTTGTTAGTGGATATGGTAACAACCTTACCAACTATAAACATCAAAAATAAAATGGCAAAAAAACTAGAAGAAGAATGAGTTATATATATGCTCCTGACCAACTTTGAGCTTTCAAGTCATTTTATTACAAAAAGGACAGCATAAATTCCATCCAGTAATTATCAAGCACATTCTCTACAATTGTTTGAAGATTAGTTGCCCATTTAATTGCAGAGGTCTGGACTGTGACATTTGGTGAAGAGAAGTCAGCCAAGTACAAATATTTTACTTCAATAACTGCACACATGGGTAAAATGCTTTCCAAAAACAAGAATTCTCTATTAAAAAAGCAAATGTTTCATGCGTTCTTTCTTTGACATTTAAGACTTGCCAACTCCCTAGAATTCAATGTACTGCTTTATCATTTAAAAGTTAATGAAAAAGTTTTTTAAAAATCACAATAGTAGAACATGTTTGGGATTTCAACATACTCATAAATTATAAAGTAACAAATCAGCATTCCTAGAGTAGACATTTAATAAACCCAATTGAGTGACTATCCACTACAAGACAATAAAGATGCTGACATTAAATTTGAGAAGTATTAAGAATTGCATTTTCAAGTATCTAATTGAATAATATCAAATTTAGAATTCTGTATTTTCTTTCCTTATTTTTATCAAAGAGTAGGCTCCTTTTTCATTTTTGTTGCTGTTATTTGTTTTGTTTTGTTTTGTTTTGTTTTGTTTTGTTTTGTTTTGTTTTGTTTTTGACAAGTTCTCACTAAATCACCCAGTTTGACCTCAAACTTCTGGGTTCAAGTGATCCTCCCACAACAATCTCCCAAATAACTGGGACTACAGGCATTCACCACTGCACCCAGCTAGAAAAGGGTCCTTTTAATACAGTGCTAGATAACATAGCTAATAAAAATATTGCAGTTCACTGAAATGTCTGCAGTGGGCTTCAATAGAGTAAGATGAAACCGTTCCCATCTGTCACCTTCCATCAGACACCATGTGAGACCCCCACAGACACTGAGACACCTGGTGGAAGGGCAGATATGTCCAAGCATAGGAAGCTCACTGGATAATGAAAAGGAGGTGCTGTGGGAGGCAGGCACAAACATACACAAACCAAGAAAGTTCTGTATTATTTACCCCTGAATTTCATTTTTAACTCACTTTATTAACTTAACTGGTTTTGCTAAGAAGCTAAAGGAAAACAAACAGAAAATTCATTATACAGTGCCAAGGAGTACACTAAACACAAGTTATGACAACTTTTAAGAACAATTATTGAGTAAAAAATATGTCGGAATTAACGTACGTGCACAGTACATATTTCAACACATGTACATGTAATATAAATCTATATACCTCATCAATCAGTTTATCTTCACAAGAGTGAAAAGAACATTAGTTGGGAGGGAAGAAAACAGAGGACTCCAGCTGGGCATGGTGGCACACGCCTGTAATCCCAGCAACTCGGGAGGCTGAGGCAGGAGGATCACGAGTTCAAAGTCAGCCTCAGCAACTTAGCGGGGCCCTAAGCAACTCAGTGAGACCCTGTCTCTAAATAAAATACAAAATAGGGCTGGGGATGTGGCTCAGTGGTCAAGTGCCCCTAAGTTCAATCCCTGGTTCCAAAAAAACAAAACAAAACAGAGGACTCCAGTCCTACTATTAGCTAGAGGTATTAGCATGGGGGGACAAAATCAAACTCTCTAAACTTGGGCTTACTCATCTGTTAAATAAAGATGGTAACCTCTAAATATCTTCTTGAAGGGCTGTAATAAGCAAACTATGCCATTTGGTTTTTCGATGTGCTACACAATACACAAATTGTTATCCTTGCTATTACTTATGTTCAGAAGAACAGTAAAAAACACATGATAAATAGGACTTTTTGGTCCAAGTGAGTTGTTTTTCAGGTGAAAGATATTCTAGAATTATAGATAGATTTAAAAACCTAGCCAGGCAGAGTAGTGCACATCTATAATCACAGTTACTCAGATGGCTGAGGCAGGAAAAAGCAAGTTCAAGGCCAGCCTAGGAAACTCAAAAGAAAAAATAAAGAGGACTGGAGATATAGCTTGATGGTAGATGGTAGAGTGCACTGGGTTCAATACCCAGTACCCAAAAAAAAACAAAAAACAAAAAACAAAAAAATCAAAGAAACCCTGGGTTACTGAAATGTTTCCCTTTTTCTTCTCTTAATAATTTTATGTGGGCTGGGATATAGCTCAGTCGGTAGAGTGCCTGCCTTGAAAGCACAAGGCCCCGGGTTCAATCCCCTGCACCGCAAAAAATAAATAAATAAATAAATAAAAATTTATGTAACAAAAGTACCTACATTTGCTTTTACTTTTGCAAAAATTACAGTATTTTCTATTATTTAAAAGAAACTTTAAATTTACCTCATGACATATTCATCTATAAGACAAAATATTTCTTGAGATAAATAATTCACAATGGAATGCTAACTAACCAAAAGCACATGAGACTGAAAAGAGTTTGGAGAAGAATGAATACAAAATACAATTCTATAGGACACAAATTTTGAGAACACATTTTCTTCCAAAAAGAATTCAAAGCCAACAAATGCTCTTGACCACAGATCACCAAAGGCTTTGAAAATTCTTAGTTATTAGATAAAATTCAATATGTTGAACTAATAGTCATTTCACAGGCTCCCAATAGATTTTAAGTCACCAAAATACATAAACACTCTTCGGTGCTTCAGCTATAATAAGAAGTTTTTCCTAAATTGTTCTAAGACTGTTGTAAAACAAGATAAACAACAGGCTTAAAAACAAAGCCTATTTTAAAATATTATTAACAGTATACAAGTGGAATCCTTAGGATAATCAAATTAAAATGTCACATTAGGGAAAATTTAGAAAATGTGCATAAAATATTGGAGATGACAGTTATCTCCTCTTTAATGCCTCAAAAATAACACTAAACACAAACTGTACATTTACTTCTGGTATAATCAATAATACTGAACTGACATGCAGAACTGTGTAGTTGAAAAGCTTGTAGGAGGATAAGGAGGAAAGAAGACTAAGTTGATGCCTATGGAACTTGAAAATATATCCCAAATATGCTAGATGGTCTTAAATGTTCATTCACTATTCTTTAAGCCAAGATTTAACAAAAAATATGCTTCTAAAACATCGGTATTCTCTCTGCTGACTCTGTGTCAGTCAATTATGCAAAAAGAAAAGCTTCCTGTATAAAGCATGACCCATGAGGAAAAGAATGCAGCAGTGTCTTTGTAGCTCCTGGAGCGAAAGGATAAGGAAAGAGAAAAACAACACAGTTTAACTCTTTCTGGCATCAATACTGGCGCCAACTCTTATTCTACTGAATTCTGTAGCCTTTAAAAAGTCGCTCACATTGCTAAGACTCATTTTCATTTATCTATAAAAGGAGAGGACTGGGCTGTACCTTCCACCTCTTAGATTCTAAGAATCTTTGGCTGCACCAAGAGCCAGTTCAGGCCACTCAGCACCTGTCCCCTCTAAATGGGCCTTGGACCTGGCCTGCCCCTCCCAGTTTCCACTCCCTCAGAGGAAGTTCCTGTGACAGTAGCTCAGGTCCAGTCACTTGCCCCAAACTGAATTGGCAAGGGATAAGCAAAGCATTTTCACCTGAGAACAGTAACATTATCTACTGGAAGCAAGTGTCATTTCAGGGGTATATCAGGTAGACCAGGAGGTTATTCAGGGCATGAAATGATATTTCATGACAGATCTGATAAAAACATCCAAAACCCTTTCAACTATATATATAAGAATCTGACAATTTGTGAGAGCCTCTACATCAATCATTTGTAAAGTCATGTTTAAGAAACATTGTTTGACTGTCTATTTTAGTTAAGTTCTAGCTCGACAGGTGCTGTGGGGAATATGGAGCCATTAACCTCCAGGGATTCAAAGTCCATTAGGGGAAAAATCATAAGCAACCACACAGATTGTGGCTTACTATCATGTTTCTAGTAGGGTTAGATCTGAATAATAAAAATGGCATAATATGTCATAATGCTAGAATAAGACATTTCTCCAAAACCCACTGGCCCAAATCCTCAGAACAGCAAGGAATTCTCCCCCTGTGCTGAGTGGTTTGCACTGACATAGGCAATTTTGTGATCCATGGGGTCAGTGATGCTGAAGAGGCACATAATTTTCTGAATGTGGCCAACAAGTAAAAGGGCCCCTGATGTCAACAGAGAGGGAGACAGAAAGCAAGAAAGTAACTAGAGAGGTTACTTAAGCCAGAATGAACTGCCAAAAGGGCAAACCTGTTATTCTGTCCTGAATGTCATGCCTGGTCCATTCTTTTTAAGTAAAGGGTAAATGACAGAAAACAAACCCGACAGTGGGGGCTTTTAGAAGGAAACAAGGCCTGGGGTCCTCTCTGGGGCCAGACCCTGATCACCATCTCCTGCCTCCTCAGTCAGAGGAGGCCTGGAGGCAGCCCCAAAGGTCAACTAAGGGACTTTCAAAGGGACTTTGTGACCCCTGAGTTCAATTCAGCACTCTCTATTTAAGAATAACAGGAAGGGGCTGGGATTATGGATCAGTGGTGAGTTCTGGCCTAGCATATGTGAAGCATTGGGATTGATCCTCAGCACCACATAAAAATGAATAAATAAAGGTATTGAGTCCATCTACAACTAAAAAAAAATTTAATAACAGGAAATATGTAGTAAATTATAAAAGCATATTAAAAATTAACATAATTAAAATATACTTGACTCAATTATCAAGAAAAAACACATTAACAAGAAAAAGTCACAGGGATTAGAAAGATTTTTAAATAAACATTTCCCAACTTTTCCCCTTGTCTTCCCTTCTAAGCCCTAGTTTTATATATCTTAGCTCAATATCTGGTGCAAACTAAGTCCTCAATAACTATAAAACTGCTCTTTTATCACACTACAAACACGAATAAAGTTTAGTGGGATATGTATACCATTTAAAATTTTTACACTAATGAGGTATATGGGCTAAAAGCAACGGAACAAACTCTGGAATATGTTTCTTGTTCTTATATTTGAATATGAGAAGAAATTCACACAAATCTTAAAGCAAATAGAAAAGAATAATTCTCCATAGGACTCCTACCCAACTCCAAAGCTCCTTGTGGCATCACCAACCCTCCTGGGTTCACCAGGAGACTCATAAACCTTGAGTTTTCTGTTTCTGAAAATCATAATCCACTCTACCCCACCTCTCTTCATCTCCCCTCACTGCCCCCAGGAGCGAAAATTGCAAACTCAATACTAATGTTGACCACAAGTATCCAGCACTTCCCCAGGGCTTAAAGCTCCAGTTAAGGTAGTTCTTTTACTCAAAGGAAAATTTTCCCCAATAGGAAGAGACAAAAAGGCAAGAAAGAGCAGCTCCAGATAAATCATACATAATTAAATTTGTCCCTAAAGCATTTCAGTGTCTGACCTCTCCTACCCAAGTCATATATACTAACCTCAGAGCTCCTCCCACCTCCTCTCCATGGTAGAAACTGGTTGTCAGGGAAGGATCTGATCTACAGTATGCAACGAATATTTCTCCCTATAGAATATTTCTTATCCAACTAGGTACAAAGCCTTAAACCTGTGATACTTGAGGCTGGCTATACACCAAATTACCTGTGGAGCCCTTTAGACCAAATCTGAGTCTAATGAACGAAAATGCTGGGGGGGGGGCGAGGTGATCCTCAGGGAGTTTTTAAAAGTTCTGTGTATAGGTAGGAATAAGAACCACCATTGTGCCAGGCATGGTGGTGCACGCCTGTAATCCCAGCACTTGGGAGGCTGAGGCAGGAGGATCACGAGTTCAAAGCCAGCCTCAGCAACTTAGCGGGGCCCTAAGCAACTCAGTGAGACCCTG
>JAJEJO010003699.1:520490-542155 GCA_020662805.1 Glaucomys volans
TGGTCGAGTGCCCCTGGGTTCAATCCCTAGTACCAAAAAAAAAAAACCAAAACACTATTGTGTTTTTAAGTCATTAGTCATCACCACAAAATTGGGATAAGCACTTAGGATGCAGCGTCAAAGGGGCTTTCTGATACCGTACAATTTATGCTCGCCTGCCAGCTGCCTAACATAAAGCTACTTTTCCTACCTGTTCCACACTCAAATGCAGAGAGGCAGCATACTGAGAGTGCTACACAGCACTAAGACTAGGAAGACTATCTTGCTATGTACAAAGTTTGACAGGTCACAGACTTGAACTCAATCCATCAGAGTCACAAATTCAACTCTGTGCTCCCAAGAAACCAAGAGGCAGGGAAAGAGGGAGGGAGGGGAGAAAGGGAGGGAATACGATCAGTAATGATTCACTGTCTATAACAACATATACCAGCCTGTGCACAAGTGCTCAACAAATATTTGCAGAATGAACAAATGAAGAACAGGAGTTTAAACTCCCCATTGCTCATCTGTTTTTTTAATCACCTGCAGGGAATCAAAACTAAGTCCTCAATAACTATAAAACTGCTCTTTTATCACACTAAAAGGAGAAGCAAAAGTAACTGTGAAGCAGAAGTTACTGAAGGTCAGAGGCACAAAAGTCAACAAAGGGCACCCCCACTAACTGAAAAGTCAAGGGGAATAGCTGAGTGACTGAATTCTGTGGTGGTGAAGTGGTAATACAGTGGCAAAGTCTAGAAGACACCTACTGTAAAATCTAGTCTCCTATCTCCTCAGTAACAGAACCCCTTTTCTACTTAGGGTACATACAAGCACCAGCTAAGCAACCATACTCCCCAGCTTCCAGCGAGGGGTGGCCATGTTGGTGACACTAACCAATGTGTTTTCAGCACAAGTCATTTATGGTGCTTCCAGGAGTTACCTTGAAGAAAAGGCAGGCACTCCTGTTTCCTCCAGATCCTGCTGCTGGTAGCCATCTTGGGCCACCTCCTGGTAATGGCATAGAGGAGACATGAAAGAACTTGAGGGCCCACTATAACAAGCTTTAACTAACTCTGCCCTTCTCTCACACACAGGAGATACACATTTGAGCAATCTTTCACCCTACCCCAAACTAATCCTAACTGATACAACTGCCATAACTGGGAAGTTTAGGGGAGCTATAAAAACACTAAAGGTTTAAGCTGGGGTGCTGCTCAGTGGTAAAGGGCTTGTCTAGCATGTGTGAGGTCCTGGGTTTCATTCCCAGTATCACACAAAAAATAAACCTTAAAGGCAGTACTCTCCCAAAGTACAATCTTCCTAACTTAAACCATGGGTACACTGAGTAACACACATACTTGTATCCTTTATCGTTTATTAAGCATTTATTATGTGCCAAGCACTTTATATATTATGTGTGTAATACATAATAAAATTAATCTTCATAATATTTCTACAAGGTAAATATCATAATCCTCAAATTACATACAAATGATGTAACAGAGGTTCACAGAGTTTAATAGCTTGCATTAAGCAAAAAGTCTGGCAACTGATGAGATGCCAAAGTCCATGCTCTTTCCATGTACATGTTGAATTTACAAAGAAATTCCAATAAATTTATCTTAAGCAGATAACTACATCCTAAAGTTAGTATCATTTGGCTAATGGTTGTGGTCTCATTAACAAGGCTAGCCTTTTTTGCTTTTAAGAATGTTTTCTCTTTTTTTCTTTTTGAAATTAAAAGTTCTTAGTAGATAATAAATACCACTTACCCCATAAAAATATACCTTTTAATTTTACATGGAGACAGCTTCAAATGATTTAGCTATTTTAATAAATTAGTCAATTGTTCTTATTTAAAATTAAACATCAACAAATAATAAATTGATTATATATTTCAGTCCTAGAAACAAAAAATATATATAGTACCTTGAACATACTCCCCTTGGTTTGAAAAAGTGTCTGCATTTAGCCAGCATATAACATATGATGATCTGGCATTTTATCCCAATTGTGAAGAATTGTTTGTCAAGACCCAAAAAGCAATTAACTTCTGGTAGGGAGACCAAAGCATTTGGTCTCTGGGGATTTTCCAGTGTACACATTGAAAGGTCTGCATACTGGGAACCCCATCAGCCCTGTAAAAACCTAGAGGGTTGATCATTCTAGGCATTGGGCACCATACAAATGCACTTATATCTTCAAGAAAATTTATAAAATTGTGGGCAGTTTATACTAAATTAGAGATGAAGCATTAGCCAGGTGCAGTGGCACATGCTTCTAGCATCTCAAGAGGCTGAGGCAGGAGGATCACAAATTCAAGGCCAGTCTCAGCAACTTAGCAAGGCCCTAAGTGACTTAGTGATACCCTGTCTCAAAAAAATAAAAAGGGCTGGGATGTAGTTCAGTGACAAAGTACCTCTGGGTTCAAGTCATAGTAGAGAGAGAGAGGGCTGGGGGAGATATAGAGACAGAGATAGATATGAAGCATTATTATTAAGTATGGTTCTAAATATTTGGTTGGCTAGGCAAAAAGAAATTACACACCTCCACATAATCATGCTTAACTGAGACAATGTTGCTGAGAATATCAAAAGTTTTAGTTGAAATTCTTCATTGTAATGCTATTCATTATGTGCGCTTACAGAGAAAACTGAGACACTGTATGAGACAAGATTCAGAAAGGAATCAACTTAAGAACTTTAAAGTATCTCATCTCTGTGAAATGGTGGGAAAAAATAGATTTGACACTGCAGTTTTGAGAACTCATGACAGGCTAAACTCTTATAAGGGCAGAAATACGCAATCCACAAGTTAAAAGCTGGACTAAGCACATACCCTTCAAGGTCCCTTCCAACATGAACATTCCAAGACAAAAGTCATCACTTGTATGACTCTTTACAGGTAAAGCAAGTCTGTCCAGAGAGTTACATGCCATCCCAAGGGTCTCTGGCTGGTGATGGAGCCTGGACTGTCTATTAGCCATACTCTGATCTTTACTGTGCTTAGGAACAGTACTCAAAGAGCATATGGTCAGCATAAGCAGATAAATGACACATTTCACCTCATGTGGGGTATTTTACTTAAAGCCTCAAGTTTAAAAGGAATTTGAGTTCAGAAATTCTTGAAGCTTTCACTAATTACTTAACCATACATTAGAGGGGTAGCTTAGTTTTTTTATGAACTCTCTAAGCAAACCAAAGGAATGAACACAGAAACTTGAAAGGAAACAAATATCTTCTCAGTTTGAAAGAGCTTCAAAATACAGAAAACATCTTTAAAAACAAATTATTGCTGCCGTTCAATTATCCTAGCAAGAATCTCATAAGCAAAACAAACAAGTATGTGCCCAGTTTAAGGAGTGCTAATAACAATGAAAGAGCTTGGAGTTTCTTTATCCCAATAACTTTATTCTTTTAACAGAGCAACTACAAAATCACACAGAACTTTGCAAGCACTCATTGTTTGATCAATATGTTATTGTCTGTTAATCTGGGAAGGTCCCCAAATTAGATAAACATAAAAATCTGCTGCCTTTAAAAGAGGAAAGACAGATTGTTCTAGATTGGGGGAGAGTTATTTTTTAACCAAGCTTTTTAATTATGCTGATCCATCTATATGCCAACCCTAGCCTCAATCACCAATGGTACTGACAGTTCACAACCTAGGTTTAAGATGCATCTCCAGATGTATCAGTGACACACACCACTCTTCCTCAGCTTCTTCAGTTCCCTTGCCTAACAAGAGTTGGGGCTGCTGAGCTAAAGGACCTTGACCAAATCACTAAAATCTCCCATGGTCTTAGATTCCTGTTTTCTTCATCCATGGTATAGGGTTGATAATCTCACATTTTTAAGTCTGTAAAGTCAACTAAAAGTAAATATTTAAAATATTTGAAAGACCTTTATAAATGATAAAGTTATAATACATTATTTAACCAGCTAAGTTGGAAGAAGACTGTATCCATGACATAAAACTGCCCTGAGGATATCTGATTGTATATAATCTGTGTGAAACACCGTTAATAACAAAAATATACAGTAAATGGGTATCAAATTCAAAAGACAAACTGAGCAAAGCACTATGAAACCACATACTGTAGACTTCTTCAGAATTCAGAAGGTAGAATGAAATACTACTTGAACTTTATGCTGGAAATCACAAGTGATTTTTTTAATGCCAGTTTTATGCATGTCTTCACAGACCTTCAGAATAAAAAATGTTCTTTAATGATTACTTATGTGCAAAGTTCATTTCCCTAATAACACTTCAGTAAAAACACTTATTACTTCTATGTACTTGAACCTAAAATGCCCAGATCAACACAGCCCTGCATATAGCCATATGTAGTCACACAGAGTACAAAATGAATGGAAAAACCCCACTGTGTCCACAGCTATCCACTACTACAAAGAGAAATCAAAAGCAAACACAAAATTAAAGGCAAATACTGCTTTTTCAAACACAAAACAAATGTTCATAAAAATCCCTCAGTTTTCTGAACTCACAAATACCCAAGTAACATAATGCTCCTTTCAAACAAGCACATAAGGATGACTGTATCAAAGTATAACCAAAACCCTACGGTGGAATGCTTATGTTAAAATGCCCTTCACATAGTCATAACTGGACTAATTAAAGAATTTAATCTTACAATGTAGAATCTGTCCAATATAATTTGGAACTGTGAGGGGAAAACAGGACTATGAGAAATACACTAAGTATTTTCCTCTCTGTCCTCTCTTGGAGACTTACCATAATTCTTGCAGCAGGAATGCCTGCAGAGTGTTAACAAAATAAAATCCTTGAAAATCATGGCTGAATTTTCAGTTGACATAACCCATTTTAATCCCCCAATCTATTTCTCAAATTCTCATGTTAAATAAGTATACCTATTCTAAATTCCTTCTTTAACAGACCTAATATTTTCTGGCAATAAAACCAGACTATTGGAGATAGAGGTAAACTTTCTTTTTAAAGATTATATAACTTCATTCTAAATGATGCTGGTATACTAAATCATAGCCGATGTAACAAAATAGAAATGTAACTGCTATACTTCCATCTGTTAACAAAGATGGAAATTACTTCTTAATTTGCACAGAACTATCTCGAGTGACTCTCTGAATAAATTAAACAGGATCATCAATAGTAAACACTTCATGCTAAGCCAAAGCCAACCAGGCAAGTCATATTATAACATATACAGAACCTACAGTAAAGGGAAAGGCAAAAACTAAATGACTTTAAAAGCTGTTAACTTTTCTCATTCTCTTAATATTTTCCAGGTTCATTTGAAGTGTAACACATCAGACCATGGTGACCCCGTGGAAGCCCAACTATCAGGGCCATGTCCAGTTCCATCCAGAAAGAAAGAAAGAAAGAAAAAAAACTATCTGAATTCGTGTTCTGAAAAGCCTGCAGTAACACCCAATTTAAGAAAGCCAACAACCACTGAACATAAAACTCAAGACATCACCGCCGCCCACCACCCCTCCCCACCGTGTCCCTCCCCCCCCCTTCATTTCTATTCTGTGATTCAATAATTAAAAGGGGAGAAACCTGTTAGAATGGATTTTTAGATGATTCATACAACAGATGAAGCATAAATAAGTTGCTCTGAGGAAGTTGTAGACCCCTTCATATAGATAAAACCAAAAGAAGATACACCCACTTGTAATCTGATCAGTGAAGATGCAACCTGGTAACTTGCAGGAAAGGTGGGATCCCAGAGACAGTTACTCTCCCAAATGGGGCAGAAAAAAGACTGTAGTTCCTCACTCACGCAGCGTCCAAGATGCAGGCTCCGCAACTCGCGAGGTGCGGAAATTCAAATGAAGTCCTGCCACTCACAAGTGCAGCATCTCCAGGAGGCAGGGCTTGGGGACCAGGAAACAAGCTCGCAGCACGCTCTGCTCCGACAACCCTAGGCTAGGGAGTACGGACTGCTCTACACAGAGACCCAGGAGGAAGCAGCACAGATCTGTGGCCGGGACGAAACCGCCTCCCGCCAAGTCCCGGAGCGTGGGGGCCCCGGGGCGCTCCGGCTCCCGGCGGCAGGCGCGCGGCGGTGGAGGCGGGGTGAGGGCGGAGGCTCACCTTGCTCGGGTGGCGGCCAGGCGCGCGCGCCGCCGCCGCTGCTGCTGCTCCTGAGCTGCGGGACACAGGGCCGCAGGCCACACGGCCCGAGCGCCGCGGGAGGGGCCGCGGCGTCCGGCGCCCGGGTTCCTCCGCCCCCGGCCCCGCCGCGCCGGCTCCGCCGAAGGTGCCAGCAGCTGTAGGCAGCGCCGGAGCGCTCGCTGCCTCGCCATAAGTGGAAGGAGCCGTTGCTGGGGCCGAGCACAGCGCACCGGGCGCCCCCGGGCCGAGAAGGGCCCGGGTTGCAGCAAGATTTTGCTCCCCCTTACCCGGTGACTCTCTCATTGTGACCTTCGAATCTGGCGGCCAGACCGGCGTTGTCCCGCGGCCGCCGCTGCCCCCGCCTCTACCAAGATGGTTGCCTCGAGGGCTAGGCGCCGAAGCCATCTTGAGAAGGGAGCTCGCGGGTCTGACCCCCTCCCGCTTGCCCCGCGACTCGCCCTTACAAGCATTCTGAGGACGGTTGGGTCGCCTGTCCCAAACCAGCAGTTAACGTTCAGATCACATGAGCACCTTCCTGGACACCAGACACAATTGCTAAAAATAAATGGAATCCCTTTCACCTAGAGCCTCTCAGACTGCTCAATCATAGAGAAGCATTGACATACTTACTACCTCATTGCAAGACCCCGGTAGCGAAGAAACTAAACTCATTTCATGTGTGTACAGTGGATATTGAAAGTTAATGACAGCTCTGCCTTGTCATGCTGTGCTCACTTTTAGAATGATGTCAGAGCCTCCTGGAACACACAGTTCTCTTCTAAATCTGCATCATTGTAAAATCCCTGGGTAATGACAAAGGAGCATAAAAATGTGATTCTGAGTTTCTTACCGGGTTTGTTTTTTAAACTGCAGGTCGAAATTAGTAATTTCAAGAAATAGTTACATGACTAAGGATGTGGCTTAGTGGTAGAATGCTCGCCTGGCATACGTGAGGCCCTAGGTTTGATCCCCAGCACGGAAAAAATATTTACATACAGGCAGATTGAAATTCAATGATAGGTGGCTGGGCAAAAGGAATCCTCTATAAAAAGTCCTGAAGGTGTGTGCCATGGGCCAGAAAGAAAGTCTGTCCAGGATTTTGTTAGGAAAAAAAAAAAAAAAAAAAAAACACAGGTCCTAATGCAGATATGATGGGAAAATGCAATGCAAACCACACTGTTATGCCTTTTGAAAGTGAATGTGCAAGGTGTGTAAAGAACTTTATGTGACTGGATTTTTTACCTCCTCTGGCCAACTTGAAGTTGTTGCTAGATATTATTAATTTAAGTGTGATTAAAAACTATTTGCATGTGCTCACTTCAGCAGCACATATACTAAAATTGGAACGATACAGAGAAGATTAGTATGGCCCCTGGGCAAGAATGACACGGAAATTTGTAAAGGGTTCTATGTTTTTGTGTGATTCTACATCATGTACAACCCAAAGAATGAGATTTTACTACATCTATGTATGATGTGTCAAAATGCATTCTGTTGTCATGTATAACTAATTAGAACAAAAACAAACAAAAAAACCTACTTGCACTTGGGTGGGGTTGAGATTGCCAAGCTGAATAATTTTGTGTGCAACAACAAAATTTTTCTAAAAAGTAACAGTTCTACAAACCCAAAGGGAAGACTGAATTTAATAATCAGAAGTTACTGCTCTTAGCTAAAGAGATTTTAAAAGATACCATTTCTTCCCCTCACTCCCATCCTTAATTTATGAAAAATTCTCAGAAAAAAAAAAGATATGTCTTTTGGGGGGTTTGTGGGCTTTTGTTTGTTTTTTGGCAGTACTGGTGATTGAATCTAGGGACACTCTTATCACTTAGCTACACCCAGGTCTTTTTTATTTTTTATTTTCAGACTGTATTGCTACATTTCACAGACTAGCCTTGAACTTGTGATCCTCCTGCCTCAGTCTCCCCAGTAAATGGAATTATAGAGAGGACCCACCCCACCTGGCAGATAGGCTTTTTTATAAAATCATTTGAATAAGTTGGAGACACCAAAATGCTTAAGTCTTAGGGTACTTGCTTCATAACCACAATATCATTCTCACCTAAGAAAACAGTTCTCTTAGATCACTTAATATTCAGTTCAGAGTCAAGTTTCCATGATTAGACCATAATGTCTTATATGCTGTTTTTTCTTTTCTTTTTTCCAAAATGAGGATACCATCTAGGCTCATTAGTGCATTTGCTTATTATATTTAAAAAGAAGCAATTTAAGCCAGGCGTGGTGGTGCACACCTATTATCCCAGTGACTCAGGAAGCTAAGGCAGGAGAATTGCAAGTTCAAGACTATCCTCAGCAATTTAGCAAGGCTGTAAGCATCTTAGTGAGACCCTCTCTCAAAATAAAAATACAATCATTCAACAAATATATGAAAAAATATCCAATATTTCTAGCAATTATAGAAATGCAAATTAAAACTACACAGATTTCATCTCACTCCAGTAAGAATGGCAATTTTCAAGAATACAAGCAAAAATAAATGTTGGCAAGGAAATGGGGGAAAAGGTGCATTCATACATTGCTGATGGGACTGCATAGTGCAACCACTATGGAAAGCAGTAGGGAGATTCTTCAGAAAACCTAGAATGGAACCACCATTTGACCCAATTATACCACTCCTTGGCCTATAGCCAAACAACTTCAAATCAGTTTACTATAGTGATGTGGCCACATCAATGTTTATAGCAGCTCAATTCACAATAGTTATGCTATGGAACCAACCTAAGTGCCCTTCACATATGACTAGATAAAGAAACTGGTATATATACACAATGAAATGTTACTCAGCCATAAAGAAGGATGAAATTATGGTGTTTACTGGTAAATGGATGGAACTAGAGACTATTGTGCAAAGCAAAGCCCAAATATTCTCTTTGATATGAGGATGCTAACACACAATAAGGGGGAGGGGCAAGAATAGAAGTTCATTGGATTAGACAAAGGGGAATGAAGGGAAGCGGGGTGGGAATAGAAGACAATAGAATGAATTGGACAGCTTTCCTATGTTCATATATGAATACACAACCAGTGTAACTCCACATCATATACAACCACAAGAATAGAAAGTTATATTCCATGTATGTATATGTCAAAATACACTGTACTGTCATGTACATCTAAAAAGAACAAATAAAAAAATTTTAAAAGGGCTGGAGATGTAACTTGGTGGTAAAGTCTCCAGGGGTTCAATCACCAAGGGGGTGGGGATGCAAAGGGGGGAGAAGGAGGAGGAGGAAGATTTTTGTCTTGCTGTTTTCTTTTTTTTTTTTTTTTGAACCAGGGATTGAACTCAGGGACACTCGACCACTGAGCCACATCCCCAGCCCTATTTTGTATTTTATTTAGAGATAGGGTCTCACTGACTTGCTCAGGGCCTCACTAAGTTGCTGAGGCTGGCTTTGAACTTGTGATCCTCCTGACTCAGCCTCCCAAGTCGCTTGGATTACAGGCGTGCGCCACCACGCCCGGCTTGTCTTGCTGTTTTCTATACACACTGTTGTCCAAAGAGGTACAGATGATTGGGGTCTTAGAATTGTAATTTGGGAAGCTCAGATTTCAGTAGAATCTAGAATTTGTCCTGTTACAGGAAAGTTTAAAGGGTCTTTTCTAGGGTGAAAAAGATGAAGTTCAAGTAAGTTACATAGGTTGTTTGTAAAAAATTATGATTGGAGAAAAAACTTGCGTCTATAGGTCATTGTCCAGTATACAACATCTTAGACCCTACCATTGTTCTAGCAAAGAATTGGTCCATGTAATCCTTAGAATGTTCCTTGTCAGCAAAAACCTTTCTTTTGCATGTCAGCAAGTGGTCACCTTAACACAAGTTGGAGACCATAGGTCACAAAATGCAGTAAGCTTTCTTTTACAACATCATACAGCTGTCATGAAGAGACTAATATTCAGATGTATTTTTCATTGAGAGCAGGTACTTTATATAACCGCTATTTTGTGTATACCAGGAAAGCCTAGGAGGGATGAATAATCTAACACAACATAGACATTATGATTAAAGCTGTATTAAGTAATGCTTATGGTTTTTTAGAATTTTTTTTAGTTGTAGATGGATACAATACCTTTATTTAATTTATGCATTTTTATGTGGTGCTGAGAATCAAACCTAGTGGCTCACACATACCAGGCGAGTGCTTTACCAATGAGCCACAATCCCAGCCCAGGCTTATGCTTTTGTTAACCTGTGAAATACTACTTAAATTTTATGGAGTATTTTATACTACTAAAATTTTATGGATTTATAAAATTTATAAAATTATTTATTTTAAAATTTTACTAATTTTATGAAATTGGTTGGGTTTTTTTCTAAACGGTGAAAAGAAGCAGTTTAGTTTAACAATTTACATCACGCCAGGCAACACCTCTAGCTTGCCCTGCTTTGCAGTACAAAAGGAATGAACATTGCATCCTAAGCATTTTACTCATGGTTTAATTTTAGATTCTGACTTGCTGAACTGGGCTTTCTCTGTCTTTTCTTTTGTGTCACCTCTAGGAAGTCAAGCACTCTGCACACAATAAATATTTGTCTTCTAAGCAGTTACTTAATTTTTAAATGTTAATTATTCCTGTAAAGAAGAGAGACAACTTTTCAAAATTCCCTGAAAATGGAATAAAATTAAATAATGTGTCTACACCCAAATAAAATACTGTTTTCCTGGTCATTAAGCATCTATAAATAACTCCAAATAGCAGTAGGAGGGATCTTGGGTCACTAAATTCTAATCACTGTTCTGTCAATAACTACTCTTTGACTTCAGAAAATATCCCTTCCACCTCCCCAGGTCCCTTGCTTCTCTCCCACCACCCGCAAGTGACTCAGTCTAGCTTACTCTATAGAATGGCTTTGGGAGCTGAGTGTGGTTGCATACACCTGTAATCCCAGCAACTTCAGAGGCTAAAGCAGGATTGAACATTTGACGCCAGTCTGGGAAAAACAAGCCCCTGTCTCAAAAGAAAAATTAAAAGCTTGGGGAGAATGGGGATGTAACTCAGTGATAGAGTACTTGCTAAGCAAACATGAAGCCCTGGGCCACGAGTCAACAAACCATGAGGGCCAAAGCTGATCATTTTCTAGTTTGTCAACATATTATAACAACTTTTTTCTTTTTTATTATGGGGGAAAAAAAACAAAATACAGAGTTTGGCATCTTAATCACTTTTAGGTATATAGTTTAATAGTGTCGAGTATAGTCATAATATTGAAAAACTAATCTCCAGACTGTATGCATCTTGCAAATCTGAAATTCTATACCCATTAAATGACTTCTCTTTTTCCTCCACCCCCAGCCCATGGTAACCACCATTCAACATGATTTTTGTTTGAATTTGACTGTTTCAAATGTCTCATGTAAGTGGAATCCTGTAGAATTTATCTTTGTGTGACTTGCTTGTTTCATTTAACAAAATGTCCTCAACGTTTACCATATTATATCATGTGACAGGACTTCACATGCAGAATAATATTTCATTGTATATATACCCATATTTTGTTTAGCAATTCGTTTATCAATGGACATTTGAGTTACTTCCAATTCTTGGTTATTATGATCAGGTGCTAGCTGGATGTGGTGACACGTGCTTGTAATCCCAGCAATTTGGGAGGCTGAGGCAGGAGGTTTGAAAAATCAAAGCCAGCCTCAGCAACTTAGCCAGACCCTGTCTGAAAATGAAAAATAAAAAGGGCTGGGGATGTGGCTCAATGGTTAAGTGCCCCTGGATTCAATCCCCAGTGCCAAAAATAAAAATAAAAACAAATAGGTGCTAAGCATTTACCATAAACTAGGTAGCTTACAAAAAAGAATTTATTCCTCACAATTCTGGAAGCTAGGAAGTCCAAGATCAAGGCACTGACAGAATCAGTATCTGGTGAAGGCCCACTTTCTGGTTCTCACTGCAACCCAACATGGAGGAAGGGACAGGGGTGGTGCTTAATGGGGGAGCTGCTTATATGAGGGTATTGATCACTAATCATCTCCCAAAACCCTCACCCCTTAAGACCATAACTGGTTGGGTTAGGATTTCAGTTTATTAATTTGGGGGCACAACATTCAGTCCATGGTACCATCCATCCCCAACAAAGAGCTGCCCGCCTTGACCACCCCTGGGCCTAGGGGAGCACACAGCAGTGGTGCTGATTGACATCAGTGCTGCTGGACTGATGTAGGTATGAGAAGTAGATTTGGGACCACTTGGACAGGACCCCAAATTCCTGTACCTAGAGAATGGTTGGGGGAAGAGCTTAGGGTCCAAATGAGCGTGTCCCCTTGGCACACTTAGGTATAGACACAGACAGAGGAGGCTAGAATGGGTTCTCAGTGCCGGGTCCAGATTATAAGGGCCTCTCTTTCCAGAGTCTAAGGGCAGTTCTCCTCTGAAACTGTGGCATATTCTGGATTTTACATGTAGCCAATCTGCAGCCAGAAACTATGAACTCCTGTATGTTTATTAAAAAAAAAAATTACTCTCACTGCATAGCTAATCATGGGAATCTGTTATCAGTGACCAGTATACACTAATTTCAGGACTACCTCAACCCTTTTAAAATTGCCAAACACATTTCCAGCCCAATGTTAATGCAACTAGAATGGCATTTACTAAGAACAGAGAGACACTATTGCCATCTTCCCTGCAAAGATCAGACCAAAGATCAGACCAAACCATTCAGGTATATCTTATTCTCCACAGACTATTAAGAAAGACGACTTGCCTCGGCCCTTACCCATTACCCTTGAATTCCTAAGTCTCCAGCTCCAAGCATGGATGTGTCTTCTGCCTGCTTCCAATTTGGGACAAAGAACATTGCCCCAACAAGATACCACTTCCTGATCTGTGGAATCTGTGAATTTTACCTTGTATCACAGGAGACTTCACAGAGTGTTTATATTAAAGATCTTATGAAGGAGGACCAAAGGGTAATAATGAGGCTCCTCATGACAGGGAAATAAGAAGGTGAGTGGGGAGGAAATGTGACAACAGCAGAGGTTAAAGCAATAAAACCACATCCCAGGAATGTGGGCAGCCTCTAGCACCTGGAACAGGAAAGAAAAGAATTTTACCCTGGAGCTTCTAGAAGGATCCAATCCTGCCTACACCTTGACTGTAGCCTGGATAAACTGATTGCAGATTTTGGCTTCCAGATCTGTTAAGTCACCGAGTTATGGTGGTTTGTTTTAACAGCAAGAGAAAACAAATATGTTTTAAGTCTGATAACAATACATATAAAGTATTTGTCAAATTTGGGGCTGAGGATATATAGCTCAGTGGTATAGCACTTGTCTAGCATGTGCAAAGCCCTGGGTTCCATCCCCAGCACCAACATACATACTACATAAAGTAAGTCAGTCAGTCAGTCAGTCAGATTAACACAACATTCATGAGCAGGTGTAGCACTATAGATTTAAACTCCACACAGTGGCTTATACATTTCCAGGCTTGATAGGACAAATTTTCCAGGTGGATGCTAGGAGTTGTGGCCAGAGGCCACAGAGATTGAAGCAGAAGACATAGACTTGGGAAAGACTGCCTCTGCTCTGATCCTGAATAAGTCATGAACTTATTAACTGCTGTTTTTGTTTGTTTATTTGTTTAAGGCAGTTTTTAAAAAGGATCAAACCCAGGGCCTTGCATATTCTAGATAAGCTCTCCATTTGAGCTGTATCCTCAGCCCAAGCTTCAGTCTATCTTATAAAATGAGGAGGTTAGTCCACATGAGCTCCAAGATTCCTTCCAGTTTTAAAATTCATACCTGTATCCGAAGTACTTTGGATTTCACATCCACTGTTATCACTAGCTCTCTGTTGCAATCTCTCTCCAGTTCCCCTATCCACCATGAAACTTCCATGCCAACCATATGCACATCCAAGCTCGTGTATACATTGTTTCTGCTGCTCAGAATTTTATTCCCAGCCTTTACCCTCTCAACACTCAAGTCAAAAAGCATTGCTTTTGAGAGACTCTCCTGTCTTCCCAAAACAGAACAGTCATCTCAGTCTTAGTGCAGTCACAGATCTTTTAAATCAGTTATCAAATTCTAGAGGAACTATCTCCATTTCAGTTTCTCAAACCAGAATGTGGACTACTGGTGCACAAATACTCTGATCCATATTTTTACCTCTAGCTTGACACAGACATTCATATCATGTCTGTGGATTGAATAAACACATGAATGGTTATTCCCTGAATTCTGAAGAGCCTTCTTGGGGGTGGGCAAGAGTGGGAAGTGAAGAGGGTTGGAGGTGAAGGTCAGGGGACAGGAAATTCATGATTCAACAAGAGACTTCCAGAGGCCTGGAGAAAAAGATGAAGTTGATTTGCGTAATGATTTAATTCAAGGCTATCCTCAGATACTCATGGTACATACAATTTAGCATCTCTCTTGACCTTGCTTCAAAGTCAGTTTCTAAGTGGAGCTAACAATATGAGCTACCTCACGCAGCAATCTGCTGATTAGAAGCTCTTAACTGGGGTGGATGGCAGGCAGCCACACATGATTTGTCAGTTCTGCATCCTTGTGTGGCTCTAAGCAGAGGCTGGCAACTTTGGAATTTTATAGTAGCTAGTTAAAAACTGTCTTTATAGATCTTTCTGAGTAACAACTCATAAAACTATGTACATTCAGTTTTCCTTCTTAGGCATAAAAAATACCTCCCTTGCATATTGTAGACATATCTTCCTTTTGTGTGTGTGTGTTTGGATTTTGTGGTACTGGGGATTGAACCCATAGGCACTTCAACACTGAGTTACATCCCCAGCTCTTTTTAGTTTTTATTTTGAGATAGAGTCTCACTAAGTTGCCCAGGCTGGCTTTGAACTGTTGATTCTCCTGCCTCAGCCTTCTGAGTAGCTGGGACTGCAAGTGTTCACCACCACACCTACTATGCCCTTTTTCTTTATACAAAGGACAAAAGAAGAACCTACACTGAAAATGTCCTTTTAGTAGAAATGAGATTGTCACCTTCACACACCTAGAAAACCTATGTAACATACTTTTCACAATATATAGACAGATGTAAATTTCTAACATGTCTTTGATCACACATCACTCCTTATGACATAGTTAGCAATGTGTGTTCCTTTGATATTTTATATTACATACCCATGTTGGTTTAGAATTTTATGTCTAAGATTGGGCTTCTTGTTTTAAGGTACCACCTACGGAATATTTTCCAAGTCAGATCCTTTGCTCAGTGCTTCACAATTCTCATTTAGTCCTCATAAGAACTTCAGGCACTAAGCATTACTATACAACCTTTCATAGATGAGGAAGCTGAGATTTAGAGAGGCTAATTAAGTTTACTAAGGATAGAAGACTATTAAATGTGGAGAGAAGGTTTGGGGCCACACCAATGGAATGGAGAGGTCTATAAGTAGACTATCTTTTCTCTTGTTTTCCACAATTCTCATATGATATTATATCACTTAAACGTCATTCAGCAATTAATAATAACTTGGGGGGAAGTGCAAAAATGTAACTATTTTTCCAAAGTCAAAGCTTCCACAATTTCCATTGAAAACAAAATGCTAGGGACTGAATTATGTCTCCCAAAATTCATATATAAAAGCTCCAACCCCCAACATTATTTGGAAATAGAGTCTTTAGGAGAGAATTAAAATTGAATTAGGTAATAATTGTAGGGCCTTAATCCCACAGAACTGTGGTCTTATAAATGAGAAAGAGGAAGAGAAGGCTGTACCCCCAATCCTCCCTGTTGGCCTGTAAAGATACACAGAGAAAGCAGCTGGTTTCAAAGCCGGAAGTTTTACCAGAAACCACCCATACTGGCACCACCATCTCCAGAACTGTGAGAAAATAAATGTATTTGGTTCAGGTCATGAAGCTGAGGTATTTTGTTATCGCAGCCTGAGCTGACTAATACACAATTCACCTACACTGCAGGTAAAGCTGTGGATTACCTGTGCTCAGTTCCTACAGCTTTAACAGCTGGTGGTTAACCCACTTGAAATATAAACTACTCTCTGTTTTAATTTCTGCAGATAGAGTTCTAGACCCCTCAGGGCTTCTTATATCAATCTGGGTCAAAAAACAAAGATAGGCCTTGGGCTGAGGATGTAGGTCAGTGATAGAGCATGTGTGAGGCCCTGGATTAAATCCCCAGCACAGAAAAAAAGACAATGAAAGAAAGATAGGCCTATAAGGTACACATAAATGTATACTAAGGAAGAAATTATGCTGTATAGAAATTCAGATTAGCCTATGATCCCTATCTAAGTTCTGTGATATCATTATGATGAAACTTTGTAGATAAGGTTTTATTTATTCCTTATTTTGTTTTACACAAAGTAAATGATATCCTGCAGCCCAGGTTTTCACTGGAAGGATAAGGACTTATAGGAAGTCTTCCAAGGAAAACAGTGCATTGAGGGCTTACAGAATGGCCCAAATTCTTGAGGACAGATCTGAGATTCACTCTTCAATTGGTTTTTGTTCCTATAAGATACTACTCAACTCCCCAAAGAGCAAGAATCAGACTTTAGTGGTTTCCCCCAAATGGCTGTATCTAAAACCAGTTGCTTGCATAAAAACCACTGGGGAAGTTTATTGAAAATACAGACTGATAGACCTCACTCCAGAAGTCTCAGTAACAACAAGAACACTAATAACAACTAATACTTAAGTGGTGTTTCCTACATGCCAAAGATTGTTCTAAGTACTTTATAAACATTTACTCATGCAAATTACTAAACATCCTGTGAGGTAAACATTATTATTATCGCCTTCGATCAGTGAGGAAACTGGCACAGTAGGGTAAGGAACTTGCCCAAGGTAACAAGGGAAGGCCAGATTTAGACATAAACTGCCTGATTTCAGAGTCTGCACCTTTAACCTCCATGCTGTGCTCCCCATATCTGTGTTGTAACAAGTTTTCCTGGCAAGTCACATGTGCAGTGAGGCCTGGAAACCTTGGCAACCCTCATCTGATACAAGAATCTCCTTCTTTTATAACCCTTTTCTAGCAGTCTGAGCTTAGGGTTGGAAGTTGATCACCTCAGGACAACTTATTCTTCTTTTTTATTTTTTTGGTCACCCTAGGCACTTGCTATTTCATCTCTGCTCTGTGGAAACAAAGTCTGATCCTGAAAGAGACACAATAGGATGGAAAGAGTGTGGGCTCACTTGGAAATAAATAAGGTGATATACTGGAACTGGATCATCCTGGCTTGGAAGAACCATTTGTGTGCCTCTCTTTCCAACCCTGGGTTTAGTGATGTCGAGTTGGAGAACTGAAATCTGCCTCAATGGAAGTATTTACACCATAGAAATTAGCAAACCCTACAACCATGGCTTCTTTTCTAAGCACTTACCAGCATGCCACTGCATTTGTGGCATAATCCCCATCTCAGCTACCTATTACCCAACATTGTATCAGGCCATTCTAAAGATCCAAGCCTCAGCTTTCTCATTTGTAAAAATGGAAGGAAAAACAGTTGTGAGAATCAAATGAGAAGTGGAAGTATTTGGCATAGTGTTGAACAAAGGAACAGTAGGCAATGTTCCTTTTTCTTTCCACTTCCCAATTGTTTGCAACAACTATAGTCTTCTATCATATGTTTCCTTTTTCCCAGTTCAAATTTATTTCAATTATTATTCGATTGTTGGTGTCTCCAGACCCTTTTTCATATTTTGGGATATGTCACAGTTCATTACCAATCCAGCTTCTTTAAGAGGCATTTTGGCAATTTTTCAAGTCTCCAAAGGAGCCCTACTTGTGCTTCCTGGTCAGCGGCCTTCCTGCTCCAGCTCTGTCCACTGGTGCTACTTTGTCTGTGGCTCTGCAACCTGTGTCAGATACTTCTGCTACTTCCATGTCCCATTGCTGGTGCACAAGACCCCAAGAAGGTTAGAGTTCAGTGGCAAAACTGGAAGACTGCCTGTATTTCCATGTGGATGATCATTTTCCATAGGTATCAAGGACACGTTGGTTAGACCTCTAAGGCCCCAAAATCTTTTTGGTGGAAAAAAAAATTTTGGTGAAAAACTTTTTGATGAGTTTTGGTGAAATTGCTGTTTTAATTATTATATTCCCATCCTCTCTTTGTAGGATTCAGGTATGAATTTGAGGTGGAAGAGGGAGTATATCTTAACCACTTAATAAAATCATAGACTGGGTAATTTATAAAGAAGGAAGTTTATTTGGATTATGGTTCTGGAAGCTGTAAAGTACAAGGGCATGATGCTAACATCTGGAAAGGGCCTTTGTACTACATAATAAAATGATTGAAGGACAGTGAATCATACATAAGAGGGAAGAGGGGTCACTCTTATAACAAGTCCATTATCAAAATAACTAGCCCACTCCCAAGATAATGGAATTAATCGATTCATGAGGATGGAGCCCTCATGACCTAAACACCTCCTATTAGTCCACACCTCTCAACACTGCCACACTGAGGATGAAGTTTCCAACCCTTGAACTTTGGGGGCTCACTCAAAACCATAGCATGCTATCCCTGACCCCGAAAATCCATGTCCTTCTCACAATGCAAAATGAATTCATTTCATCCCAACAGTTCCAAAAGTCTTAACTCATTCCAGGATCAACTTGAAAGTCCAAATTTCGGAGCCTCATCTTAATCAAATATGGGTGAGACTTCAAAGCACAATTCATCCTGAAGGAAATTTCCTCCAACTGTGAACCTGTAAAATCAAATCACATCATCTGCTTCCAAAATACAATGGTGAGACAAGCATAGAATAAATATTCGTATTTCAAGCAGGAGAAATAAGCAAAAAGAAAGGGGTAGTAACTGGTTCCAAGTAAGTCCACATCCAACAGGAAAAACATTAAAACCACAGTGGGGCTAGGGGGCAGGGGGTTTCCTGAATCAGGAGATAAATTCAGGAGTCCAACAAAACTTATGCCAGATCACTCTTCCCTCATGAAGTAAGGCTCTGTAACTGGGCCAGATTTGACTGCCTGGCTCTTCTTTCTGTTTGTGTTCTCTCCAAAAGGCTCATTTGTGCACTAATCAGACAGCCTATCTGACCTTCAGAGGTGAAACAAACTGGCTCAGCCTGGGGCCTTCTCACGTGGAATTTCTCCTAAAGTGTGTATCTAGGGCTGAAAACCCTATTCCAGGTGCAGCTAGATGTGCAAGAGGGAGGCTGAGAATTTCTCCTCAGCATAGAACACTGTAGTTTTATAAGAATCACCTTAGATGGAATACTTCCTTCTATGGAAGTATTATCATACTATTGATTTATTTAGTACACTCAATTTGAAGTTGCAAAAAAATGCTCTTAAATTGCTATTTAATCCTGTCTTCCACTAATCTCATGTTCATTCAGCCAGTTCTTTGGACATAAAGGGAGAACTTTTATGCTTGTACCTATGAAATCTTGATGTATTATATTAGGTCCATCACCCTAGCTTTTTGAGGACTTTTATATCTCTAAAGTTTGGTCTCTAGCAAGCATTCTGTCATGTGGCAGAACAAACAAAACAAACATTCAGTTTTTAATGAAAGATACAGCAAAAAAAAAACCCTAAAGAAAACTGGACAAATGTTTATCATTTAGGATTCAGCTGAAACTCAATATCTTTAGCAACACAGAGTTAATCCAAATGCTAGTGACATCACCATTTTTGAGTCCACTCAAAAATGGTTTTATAAGCATTTTTTCAGTGTTCTTTCCTTAAATAATATTAGAAATATGTCTATTTTCCTTGCTATCAGATTTTCTGTTAACTCTGCTTCTTTTGCCCCCTTCATTGCTACATATTTCTATTGCCTTCCCTCTACATTTTGGATTCAAAATGCCCTTAATGTGAATCTGATTGGATCTGATAGTTACACATCAGCTGTAGCACACTGCTGGGCAGATTTTTCATGCAGACCACTCACAGGTCACTGTTCTACCATGACAAGTCAAACAGACAATTTGGACTAGAACAGCAATTTCTGTTCCCTTCAGATGCAGCCCACACAATGGTGTCACTTGACAAAAATGTGTCCATCCATCCATCCATTCATCCATTTGTTCATTTATTAATTGAGCACCTCTTGTGGGTCAGATATTGTTATAGGTGCTGGTGGTACAGACTAAGATGTTGCCCTTACAGAGCACTTACACTAATGGGAAAGAAAGACATAAAACAAGTAATCAAAAAATTATCTTAGTGATAAATTAGATTTTAAAATAAGGAAATGAGATAGAGAGACTGAGCTGGAGATAGGTATTAAGTAGGACAGACAGGGAAGAACTCTTTGAAAAGATAAATTTTAAGCTGAGACCTGAATGATGAGAAAAGGAGTTATTATCCTGGTTGTGATCTAAGAGCATCCAAGCACATTCTAGCAAAGGCCTGGGTGCAGAAACAAGGCTGATATTAAGGAACAGGAAAAGGCCAGTGTGGTGAGCTATGGAGAGTGGCAGATGAAACTGGAGAGTTAGGCAGGGGCCACATCATTAGGAAATCTGGGTTTTATTTTAAGTGCACTAAAAAGCCACTTGACAGCTTTAAATATGGAAGGTGTGTAGGGGGAGAGCCACATGAGCTGGTTGTAACAAAGACCAGAATATGGTTACATCAGAAAACACCGGCTGGAGCTGCTTTATTTAAGGCATTTGGCCTGACAGGCATTTAGGTTTTATAACTTGTTCAATCCGGTCATCCATAAAGTCTTGTGGAGGGGCAGGAATTTCTGGATGACAGGACTGGACAATTCATGACTTTATAAGCATGCTTTCAGTGCTCTCTTTTGAGTTATGATAGAGACGTTGCCTCAGAGGATGGGATTGAAGGTTACAGTCACCAATTTTGATGAGAAGATCTAAAACCAAAGACCTAAGATCTAAAACCAAAGACCAGATATTGCATAGGTTGAAGGGGAGTCACCTATGACTGAGGGAATCTCCCAACTTTCCTCCCTGAATGACCCCACTGCTTCCAATTCCAGAACTGAAAGATGAAAAATCAGCTTCAACTGAAAATGAACAAAAAAGCAGGTTCATTGAGCTGGGAGAAAGAGGATGAGAAAGATAAAACAGGCTGCAAAGTTGACAGGAAGCATGTTTCTCCCAAAGTGGATCGTAGCTATAACATGCCAAAGCAACCCTCTCTTTGAATGACTATTGCTTTCTTTCTAGTGATGTCCCTGACCCATTTTATGATTTCCACCTCTTACAGGAAAGTCCTAGTTGCTAAATTACCCTAGCCTCATGATAGCACCCAACCCCTGGTTCATGCCTATTTCTCTTGAGCCCACTGTAGAAAGGGTAGCCAACATGGGTGAAGTTGACCTCTGCCTCCCCAACGCCATCCACAGAGGGAACTCAGTCCTTACCAGAAATGCTTCCCTCCTTTTGTATTTTTTTTTTTTTTTTTTTTGAACCAGGGATTGAACTCAGGGACACTCGGCCACTGAACCACATCCACAGCCCTATTTTGTATTTTATTTAGAGACAGGGTCTCACTGAGTTGCTTAGGGCCTCGCTACGTTGCTGAGGCTGACTTTGAACTCGCAATCCTCCTGACTCAGCCTCCCAAATCGCTTGGATTACAGGCGTGCGC
>JAJEJO010003699.1:543140-556440 GCA_020662805.1 Glaucomys volans
TCGCTTGGATTACAGGCGTGCGCCACCACGCCCGGCTGCTTCCCTCCTTTTGTTGGCCTGCTCTTTTTGTATGGGATCAGTAAATCTGATTTTGTCGGACCACACATGCATGCCTGGTAATCTTAAATCATCACTCTTAGTCTGTCTTCTCCCTCTCTCTTTTCCCTCATGGACCTGAAATACAGTCATGGTCATGGTAAGGTAGTCAGACAATTTTGAAACCAATCTACTGGAACTCAGGTCTGTAAATAGTGAAGATACATTCTCTTTTTATCTTTCTGCTTTTTGTTATTCTGCTAGAGGAATAAGTTGTGATATTACCAGTCCTCCAAGGGAAGGGTGGAGTTGGGTCCTGAAGTGCTTCTCAGAAGCCCGAAAGCCCAAATTTTCCCACCATGATTCTTGTTCCTGTTGATAATCTGTCTCAATATATGATGTTTAATCTTTTTTTAAACTACTCTAAGTTCTTTTTGATGACTCCAGTGACTACTAACTGATATTAATTTGTAGGGCCTCCACCGAGTTAGCAAATGGCTAGCAAGAGTATTGAAACTACTACCAGTTTCTGTCACTCTAAGGAACGTTTATACATTCCTAAGGTAATTACAGACTTTCTGCTACCTATGGCATGAAAATATAAATATATGTTATTGATACTATCAGCTTGGAGCCTGAGCTTACTATTCCATGAATTAAAATGTTTACTATTTTTAAGCATTAATTATAAGTTGTTTGCATGATGTTGCCCCTGAGTAGAAAGAAAGATAGAAAGACAGAAGGAAGGGAAGCAAGGGAGGAAAGGAGAAAAGCAAGCAAGGGAAGGAAGGAAGAAAAGGAAAGGGAGAAAGGAAAATTTTGGAATGTGTTGTGCTCAGATGTAATAAGTAGTAAATATGTTCATGGAGGAGCAAGACCTCGGGTTTAGAGTTGGGGAATGGGGACCTCAGCTCACCTCTTCTTAACTCCAGAATTAGACCTGATAACTGAGTTGGAATAGGTAGATATTCAGAATAGGTAGATAATAAATAGCCTGGAGCTATTATCCTCTCTGAACCCCAGTTTCTTCATTCATAAACTTGAAATAATAATAATACCCACCTTGCAGGGGTGTTGTGAGGTTAGTGGTCATGTATTCAAAGTCCTAGCATAGTGCCTGACATATAAGTAGGTGCTAAGCAAGCAGTTACTATTTTTAGTAATGTCAACTAACAAAAATATTAACTACTTAATTCCTTCTCCCTCCACAAGTCCAATGCCACTTTACCCTGACTCCAGGCCCACTCCCCACCAGGTGGCTTAACTCTGGGCCAGTGTTGAGGCTATTCCTGACCTTCACATCAACCCATCTTGGCTGCTGGTGCTCCTGCTCACCTGGTTCTTCTTTGAGAATTAGACTTCTGCCCTGTTCCCATGGCCCTTAGCCTTTGATGCTCCATGCAGAACCAGACCTCTCTCTTTGTGACCCAGTACCCACAAGGAGGATCAAGGATAACCATCCTGCTCATGAGGTCAGTCAAGGATCACAGCCTTCTTGAGTCTGCCGCCTGGGCTTCCAAGTATTGCCTGTTCTGGGACTTCCAGGCTTTGTCCCTCCAAGGTTGGGATATCTCAGTTAAATGAAGTTAAATCTTCTTTCACTTGGCATTGTCAGTATGTCCTGCCTCCCTGACTGTACCTTTCTCCCAGTACCTATTCTGAATATTTGCAGATTCCAACTCAGTTATCAGGTCTAATTCTGGAATCTGATTATTCTGCTTGCCTAATTCATGTTGGTAGAAGTATCAGGAGAGTAAAATTACCATATTTAAGTCTTTAATTGAGGGTCACATTGAGGTGTAGATCTGTTGGCCTTGTAAAAGGTAATGAATGGTGCTAATGCAGATTAAAGTACTCTGGAGTTGCAGAGGACTTGCTTCTTCTGTGGAGCTTTAAATTAATCTGGAATGTTGGTATATTAAAGAGCAGGATACTTCAGCTGCTCTTACCATTAAACAGTTCACTGAAGGTGTAGTTTCAGTTTAGATTGTACCTTAGTGTCTCAATACCATCAGTTCTCCAAAAACACAGCTGTTCTTTGTTACTGACTGTGTTTGGGAGCTAAAGAGTGAAAAAAGCAGTCATAGCTGGTACTGTTTTATCAACATTGTCCACAAAGTACCCAACAAGCCAGCAAGCTACTGGGCTCAGTAATCCTTTCCTCCTTATGAAGCATCTGGGAAACTTAAGAGCAGGATGTGTTGTTGTTTTTCTAATTCTACCTGCCTAATGCCTGACGGCAATAATCTAAATTGGGAAAAAGAACACTTTTTTTGTGTGTGTGTGTGTGTGGTGTTGGGATCAAACCCAGGGCCTTATACACATGAGGCAAGTGCTCTACCACTGAACTATATCCCCGGTCCCAAGACAATTTAAAAGAACACTTTCTGTGATAAAACAATATCCGTTTACTCTTACAACTTAAAAAAGTACATTGAAGTATAAAGAAGCAGATAAAATCACCATCCATCCCAGCATACAGAGATAAGCACTGCTAATATTTTATGCTGATTATGCTTATAGTCTAAAAACACTTTTGTTTACATATAACAAGATGGTTATTAGAAAAATTGGGGGGAAAGTAATAATAAAAGCAATAGATCATTTATTAAACACTTATTATGTGCCAGCTACCATACTAAGTGCTTTAATGTGTATTAACCTATTTAATTGGACATGCATTCATGAGTATGCTTCGGAGTAGGCTTTGGAAGAGGCTGGCCTCCAGGGTCCTCCACTATGGCAAAAAGAAGGTCTTGTGGGACCCAATGAATCACAATGGCAGTTCCCATGGGCAGATCCAGAAGTTGATTAAGGATAGGCTGATTATCCGTAAGCCTTTGACTATTCTCAGACTGAATGCCAGAAAAACACTTTGGCCTGCAGGAAGGGTAGGCATATGGGCATAGGTAAGTGAAGTGGGGTACAACCAATGCCCTAATACCAGAGAAGGTCACCCGATGGAGGAGGATGAGTTTCTGCCCAAGCTGCTATGATACCATTAATCTGCACTGAAGGGGAAGGAGAATGTGTTCAAAAACAAGAGGACTCTGGGAACACATCCATAAACTGAAGGCAGACAAGGCTGGTAAGAAGTCCTGGTTCTCCAGTCTGAGCCCAGCAGCTCCAGAGAGGGGAAGCCTGCAAGCTTGGTGAACAGTGCCTTCAGGCCAAGAAGAGGGAAATTATCAGGACTGTCAAAGGAGGAAGGGACCACAAAATAAAGTTCCCCCTCTCTTGTCTATATAGAAGCCTCACTATCACCGAAATAAAACAATATCCTGAAATAAATATTACAATATTTAAATATTATAATAAGTATTACAATATTTATTTACAATAAAACAATATCCTGAAATAAACATCACTGAAATAAAACCTTCATCTGCTTGCAAGAAACAAAAACAAAAACAAACTATTTCTTCCAAAATCCCTGCAGGAAAGCTGGTGAGGTAAGCAAAAGTGATTCAAAACAGCAGCCTGTCTAGAAGGTATGCCCTTACCCAACACGCTGGAAAAGAAGAAACGAAGGACACTCATAAAGTCATGACTCACAGAGCCACTTCAACATGTCACTTTTCAAGAAAATTATTTCAGAAACATCAGAAAAATATATGTGGTACAAGGAACAGGCGATATTAAGCACAATGTGTTGTTATTAAAAACATGTATTAGTCATTTATTCGTATATATTAAACATTTATTAAAAACATTATTAGTTCTTCGCATACAGCACTGCTGCAAAGTAACATTTTCTCTCCCAAACAGCATGAGGGTATAATAAATAACCTTTTGCCCCTTCCTTTATCCCTTGCTGCATTCAGCCTATTTTGATAGCTGGCGTCTTATAGATGATACTGCACAACACAGACTAAGGGAGAAAGTCTGAACATCAAGGGAAATAAAGAAAGAAGAGCAGCACCTAATAAGCTGACTTGAGAACACCTCTGAGACACTTTCTAACTGCACACATTAAAATCTGCATCTTTAGGGCTGGGGATACAGCTCAGTTGGTAGAGTGCTTGCCAAGCACAAGGCCCCGAGTTCAATCCCCAGCACCGCAAAAAAAAAAAAAAAAAAAAAAAAAAAAATCTGCATCTTCTGGACTAGATTAGTCTTCCATGGACTATGGTAATAGGGGCCTCACCAGTCTCAATAAGCATTCACTCTGACATCATTCAATCCATTTTCTACATACAGCAGTGAGAGTTGCCTTGTGAAACACAAATCTAGGCCTGTCACGTCTTAGAATGAAGACCAAGTCCTTTACCTGACCCACCAGACCCTGTCAGCATCCCCAGCAGCACACACTGGTCTCCATGGGGGTCTTCTCCCTCCAGACAGCCTATGTCAAGCCCTCTGCTTGATTCCCTTCCCATAATGCTTTCTCTCCTTTTTTGGCTTAGAGGATGTTTTTCTCAGAGGAGCCTTTCCCAACTTCCCTGAATAGACCAACTTCCCACTTGGCAATTACAGCACTGTGAAACTCTTTTCTTAGCACATTCCACAATCTCAGCTTTATATTTATGTATTTGAGTCCTTATTTGGTATCTGTCTCTATGACTAGATTATGTACCCCATGAGAACAGGCTCCATGTTACCAGGCTAGACATTCAAAATTTTTAGCACGGCAGCTGGCGCAGAGTAGGGACTCAAAAAATGAGTAAAGGAATCACCAAATACATCTTTACTTGAAAGTTCTCTGGGTGCTATTTTATTTTTATTATTTTAATTTTTGTGGTACTGGGAATTGAAACCAGGACCTCACACACACTAGGCAAGCACTCTACCACTGAGCTACACCCCTAGCCCACTGGCTGCCATTTTTTTAAATGAGTTGCCCATTTGAATTACTGTATGAATAATGAGATAATAACAGCATGAAGGCAAAACAGTCTCTGAGATTGAATGGGCACTAAGCTGATTTTACTGTCCAACCTAGAACAGGGAGGGGTTCAACTCTGGGATAGGGCCTCAGGGAATGGAGGTGATACAGGGTTTTAAAACTAAATCCACAAATACTCCATAGTGAAGTGGTGTCCTGATTGAAATTGAATCCAGACAGCATGTTGAGTCAGGCTACAGACAGTGACTGCAGGGTGTTTCTCTGCAGGTTCTTAAGAGTATTCTGAGAAACAACTGTTGCTTTTTTTTGAAGTCCCTGTCCTTTTCTTTCAGAGTCTTTACTGCTTGCTATCTTGAAATTTCTTTGACCTTCCAAAGTTGAGAGTTCTGCATGTTGTTACTTTGAGAATTCATCCATAAAGACTATGCTTTCTTGTTTTTGCCTGGTTGGAACAATGGTTTATATTCATCTCTACGATGTGGCCAATAAATAATAACTTCCTCAAAGGATTCTCATAAGCATTATTAAAATAATTCAATGAAGGAAAATAGTAAGTGTACAGTAAGCTTAGTAAAGACCACTTAGATATTGTTGAAAAGGCTATTAGTGGTTTACATGATAAAATTCTTTTTGAGGACAGTATGCAGGACCCACTAAGTTGTACTATACTAATAAAGATTATACCCATTTCTATACTGATCCTTTAAAGCACAATATAGATTATATCTTAAGGAGAATCTCCCTGAACAAATTTTCTTCATTATGTTAAATGAACTCAGGCCTTCAGTATCATAACATTGAAGGCCAATTTTTCTTGAAAGTTTCCTTAGGCAGTCATCTTGGGAGCTTTAGGACAGTGGAGTCCAATAAAGCACACAACAAGGTCAGAACTCTGAGTTCTTTTCAGCATCTCACCTTGATTTTTTTTTAATTCTTATATCCTCTTTTCCCTAAGGAGAGAATTATAGACAGCAATTAATAGCTTATTTTAATAGAGAATGTTTGGAAAAAGAAGTATAGGAACTAAATTCTTTTTTTTTTTTTTTTTTGGTGGTGCCAGGGATTGAACCCAAGGCCTTGCACTTGGGAGGCAAGCACTCTACCAACTGAGCTATATCCCCAGCCCTCACCTTGATTTTTTTTTTTTTATAAGATATGTGATACTAGGAAAGTTTTGGGCTGGGGATATAGCTCAGTTGGTAGAGTGTTTGCCTCGCAAGTACAAGGCCCTGGGTTCAATCCCCAGCACCACAAAGAAAAAAAAAAAAAAAAAAGGAAAGTTTCTTAACTTCTCAGAGCCTCCATTTCCTCATCTGTAAGAGAGTAGTGATAATACAGGTTCAGTGTTCCATATCCAAAATGTTTAGGGTGAAAAGACCTTAGGACTTCAGATTGTTTTGGATTTTGGAATATTTGCATGTACATGAGGAGATTTTTTGTGGGGGAGGGGGACTCAATTCTAAACATGAAATTCTTTTGTTTCATATAACCCTTATGCACATAGCCTGAAAGCAATTTTATGCAATATTTTAGTAAGGCCGCATTAGTAAGACTGATTTGTCACATGAGGTCAGGTGTGGAATTTTTTACTTGTGATGTCATGTTGGTGCTCATAGTTTCAGATTTTGGAGCATTTCAGGTTGAGTGTTTTGGGACTAGTGATACTCAACCTGTAATAGCTTGATACATCACTAAACTATATTGTAAGATGTGGGAGAGAAAGGTTTCATTGAAAACTCTAAACTGGTATGTAAAATGAGCAATTTCTTTATGGACTGAACATTTGTATCCCTCCTAAAATTCACAGGTTGAATTTCAACTGTGCTTGTATTTGGAAATAGGACCTTTAAGAGGTAATTAAGTTTAGATGAGATCATGGGGGTAAGGCCCTTATGATGAGATTAGTAGCCTTTAAAGAAGACGTAGGAGAGAGCTGGTTTCCTCTCTGTTCTTAGTCTTATGTAGATACAAGAAGAAGGCTGGCTGTCTACAAGCCAAGATGTGGGCCTTGATCACCAAAACTGGGTCTGCCAGCACCTTGATCTTTGATTTCCTAGCCTCCAGCCCAATGAGAAATAAATGTTGTTTAAACCACCCAATCTAATGTAATTTTTGTATAGCAACCCAAACTAAGACAAATTATTAGTTGTATGTAGAATAATATTAGTTTTACATACAATAATGATGATTAAAAAAATCTCCATAGAATTCTCCTTAGAACCTACATAGTCATATTAACCTACCTATTGGTATAGTAAGTTGGTCATGTGACCTTGATAAACTCAACATATTAAAGCATTGTGGGAACAAAAACACAAATGTAAAAGATGACCAAATTATCATTTTGATGTTTAAAATCATAACATTGGCACATGATTAAAGATAACATCCTTTTAATCACCCAGAAAGGAGACAGGTAATTAATAAATGCAATGTCCCTACCTGTTTAAAGTCAAAGGTATCATCTTATATTATTGCTATGTCAATGCTAAGCCAAATGAAATATTTGTAAAGAAAAATGCATATACATATATAAAATTTAATGTAAAATAAGCAAAATTTGTCTAAAAACAAATAAATGTGTCATTAAATTTAAGCCTACATTATCTTGGGGAAACAGAATTAACTTTCTTCCCCCAGCCTAGGCAGTTATCTATCCTTGACTACACACCTACCATAGGAATAAAGTAATCCAGACTTTGGGGATGGTAGCAGAAGACCTCAGAAATAACTATCTCCCAAATTAAAAGTGAATTACAACTCCAATAGAGAACATGTGGAATGTAGCTTTTGAATCACCTCTTTAAAAGGTTCCTGATGATGGGCAAAATCACAGCCTTTGGGACAGGAGTTCCCTGTGTTTCTCTTTTGCTAGCAAAGCAATAAATCTTCTTTTCCTTTTTCTTAAAAAAAAAAAAAATTAATCCTACATTAACACTGGTTTTAAAGTCTCTAGATAGAGTTATACATGAGAAAGCATTTGAACTCTCTGTATATATGCATGCAGGTACATATGTGCATGTACACCTACATGTATGTACATGTGTACAGCATATTATTTCCCCAAAAATGAATCATTTTGCTTGTCATTTCCTTCATTCTTTCATTTTTAAAGTGGAGAAAGGATTTCATGAATCATTCAAACTATCTTTTCATGCCTGAGAAAGGTCTGCTTATCTTAGAAGCTGAATAATTTGAAACAAACTGACAGGCCTACTTCTTGCTTGTCTTTTACTATCCATGGTAGCTAATGTCTAGAAGCAAAAGCTACATAGACATGACAGCCTGATTTCCCCTGAAGGAAAATCCTAAGCACCAATTTCAAAAGCACAAGCTTTGCTAATGAGCAACATTGCAATCTGCAGCCATTATGCTTTACTTAAACCAGATTTTCTTGCAACCTAAAAGTACAAAAAAATCAATCTCAATGCCCTGAAGACTCTTCAGGCTATTGCTTAGCAATTAATCATGGGGGGGGGGGATCCCCTATTTTCCACTTAATTGGTTGGAGGGCAATCTATAGACATAAAAACTGCAATTCTTGACCACTAATGAACAACTATGCAAGAAAAGCACACATTGAGAACACAATTTTTATATATTATAAGAATATATAAAGCAGAATACTGCTTAATTCACATAAAACCTTTTGGTCTTATTTATTTGCTCTATCTTTTCAGTTCCTATCTGCTGTTTCATTGAGTGAAAAGAACCTCTAGGCAGAGCTATTGAAGCACTCCTAAGCCCTATACTGCATTTTTATTAAACATTCCAGGCCAAATCACAGATGCTGATGCTGGCAAAATAGTAACAGTACAACAAGGAGGATTTTTAGGTTATTTGTCTTTTCAAACTTTTTTATTATTGTTGTGATAAAGCTTTGGGGATCAGTTATGGTTTGACTGCCTGGGTAGCTACATTTTGTCATATTTTAAAATGCATTTGGGAAACTGTCCTTTTACCAAGACTTAGAATGGTTTAGAAGGGACCCTGTAACAGGAAGGGTCCAGGCAGCGTACAGAACTGCATGCCACAACACTGGAACAGTTGGGCCATCGGGAAATTCAATTGTTTGATTTAAGTTAACAGCAAACAAAAGATGGTTTCCTAATCACATTTATTTATGTTTTGAGTTATAAAGCTACTAAGATTTGCTTGCTATTGGCTCATTCATTTTGACATGTTTCAGAAGAGAGCTCCTGGAGAAACATTTTCTCAATTAGCTTAAAATTGGGATTAGGAAAGACACTGCTTCTGATTCCAAAGGGAGGAACTCACAAAGCAATACCCTTTTGAGGCACAGGGTGAGATCCACAGATCTTGTCCAACCCAACAAATGCAAAAGCTGTCAACCCTGACTTTGACTCAGCAGATACTAGAGAATGGACTGTCTGGTCTAAGACACACCTACCATCCTCCCGACTGTGTCACCTTTCCTCCTCTAACTGAAAGAGAGCAGATGGCGGCAGCTCACTGTACTTAAAGTTATAACTTCAGTTTCTTTTCTTGGACTTCTCTCATACCAATGATATGAACTTGGGTTATCACTTAGTCAGGGCCCAATTTCCACCCTCTATTTAAAAATTATTTATTGTTATTTTTTTGGTACTGGGGATTGAACTCAGGGACACTCAACCACTGAGACACATCCCCAGCCCTATTTTGTATTTTAAATTTAGAAACAGGATCTCGCTGAGCTGCTTAGTGCCTTGTAGTTGCTGAGGTTGAATTTGAACTCAAGATCCCCCAGCCTCAGCTGCCCCAGCTGCTGGAATTACAGGTGTGCGGCATCACATCTGGCCCACGCCTCTATTAAGATATTTCATCTGTCTCACTAATACACAGTTATATGGCAAGAGGAAACTGAGATAATGTATATGAATGTGTTTTAGGAACAATAAAGCATGAAATAAATTTGTCATTATTATAAAAAATAAATAAATATCCATAATGACTGTCCCAGATACAAAACAGACTGTCAAGTTTATGAGTCCTGATTCATTAGGTCATCAGTTAACATTAAAAAACAAACAACAAATGCAAAAGCAAAAGAAGACAAAATAGCTCAAATTAATTTCCTTTATTCATGGTGAAATCAATGTTTAACACATTATTAATGTTCAGCAATACCACTGACTGACTAACGGTGATTCATAAGACTAAAAGAATTTTAAAGTTTATATCTGGTTATGACACTTTTTAAGAACAGAAGGTTATGTATAAAAATTCTACTTATAAATATTTAGTCCAAGATAATTGAGTCAGATTAGTAGCTTAAAGAGAAAGAGAGTAAAATGTAATGGAAGAAAAAAACATGCTTTTTATTCAAAGGCCATCAATTAGGGTCACTGTTCAGATTGATTTCAGGAGTGGAAATTCATACTTATTATTTTGTGCCTTAGACAAAGGACTTATGTCTCCAAACCTGGGTTTTCTTATCACTATGTATAAGGCAAAAAATGAAATACCACACTTTGTCCTAATTATTTTCTTTTTCTGTTTCTCTTCCTTCTGGCTCTTCTTGGGAAACAAGAATCTAAGCCTTGTTTTCTAAATGCTCCCAGTTAGAAACACATAAAGAAATATCATTATTGTAATATTATTATATTACTATTTATTAGGTTATAATTATGCAATGATGAACTCCAATGAGGCCTTTATAAAGAGACTTTCTCTGCCTGCTCTGTTGAACAGAGCCTGTCTGTACCTCTTGCCTTTCTTTATTTCTTAGAGCACTCATCACTGCTTGTCACGCTTGCCTCTTTATCAATTGACCATCTTTCCCCAGTGAACTCTGAGCTTTGCAAGAGTAGGCATCTTGTCTGCTGTTGGGCGCTACAGCCACAATAACCAAAAGAGTGCCTTTTCCTAGTAGGGACTAAATATATCTTACATGTCAATGAACAAAGAGCTGAAAGAACTCATGTTATAAAATCTCTATAAGAGCTAGACTTAAAGTAATTTATTGGAATCATAGAAGACATTATTGTTAGTGTAGAGGGCATTTTGCACTCTCTGGGAGGAATAAACAACTACCTTGGTGCCAGTGGAGAGGCATTGGAGGTGATTAGGATATACTACCGGAAGTCTAAACCCAAGCTAGGGCTTTGAGAACCATCTGAGTTTCATACAAGTCATGGTCCGAGAGAAAATGTAAGACCCTGTATCCACCGCCAGCTATACTTATCCTGAAGAAAGACATCAAATCTACACAATGGTTCATCCGTTCAACAACTCGTGAGCTTCCCAATGGTACTGGGCATTATTGGTGGGAACACAGTGGTAGATGAAACAGGTATTTCTCCGCCCTCACAGAGCTCACAGCTTATCAGCCTCACAGCTTATCAGCCTCACAGCTAATAGGAAATAGAAAATGAATGAATCCACAAGCAGATATAAAATTGCAATTTTGAAAAGAGCAATGAAGAAATAGTAGGTATATGAGAGACAATAATGGGGACTGTCATTTATATTGGGTATGTATATGGACAGGTCCCCTAGACCTGAGTCTGAAGTGGAGATGTTTGTGCAAATGATTCATCAAGGAAGTACTCACAGAAGTAACTACAAGGGAGTGAAAACAGCAGGTTCAGGAAGTGAAGAATTCTGAATATGGTTTCAAAAGAGGTCTCGGCTTAGCCTGATCCCACACAACTCTGGAGCATGAATGGCTGGTTGGAGTTTGTCCCACATGCTCGTGGGGGATGAAGAATTTCCCCCTTTATCAATTGGTAAGTGGTTCAAGAAGCCCTCTGAGAGTAAACTTCCAGGCATCTTGCAACAAGGCATTTTCCATCAGCCAAAGCCAAAGTTCTGGAGAAAGGTTTACCTGTGAGCAGTCAGCAGTGGCCACACCTGCAGTACTAGGCTGGAAGCATTAGCTGGGTAAAGGTGACCCAGGGGCTATCAATAGTATCTGCCATAGTGTCTGTGGAAGCCTTCCCTGAGAAGTGATTCTGAGGTAAGACTTGACAGATGAGTAAGAATAGATAAAGAATTCCTGCAATTTGGGAGGTTGAGACAGGAGGATCACAAGTTCAAGGCCAACTTGGGCAACTTAGTGAGACTCTGTCTCAAAATAAAAATAAAAAGGGCTGGGGATGTGACTCAGTGGTAGAGCACCATTGGGTTCAATCCCCAGTATCACAAAAAGAAAACGAAATAATAATTAGGCAAAGAAGATTCCAGTTTCAGGCAATGGACATATGTAAAGGTCCTCAGTCAAAGAAAAACAAAAAGATCAGCAGGATTAGAAAACTGTGAGACAGAGGAAACAGGATCAATATTACTTTGGAGAGGGCCCAGATAATTTTGAAAATTATCCTAAGGACAATGAGAAACCACTGAAGGATTTTAAACAGAAAAATGACATAAACCTCCTCCCAATATTTTAATATCACTGTGCACTGGTCAGGAAAGAAAAGAGGGAAAGAAAAGATGCTGGAAAAACATAAGAAACTGGTTCACAGTTATCTAGGCTATAAGTTGTTTAGACTAGGGTGGAATGGGCATTGAATTTTGGACCCAAGATATATTTTGGAGATAGAATTAACAGAATTTGGTAACATATCTGTGATGAGGACAATTTATATTTTGGGTAGGATATGGAAGATCAAAGGTAAGAGTTTGTATCTCTACTATTTCCTCCCCCACCTGTTTATCATATGCAAAATACAGGCTTAGAGCCTGGTGTTAGGAGTGTTTATTTCCCTGTCTAGTCTCATTAGTTTCAATATGTAGAACATATTGAAAAGAGACTAACAATAAAGAAAAGTAAAACAGCCCTTTTGCAATAGCCAACCAAACCAAAACAGGAGACCCTTTCACGTAATACGAGTTCACTTCATGCTTTCAATATAAACCTTGCTGCTGGACCACTGCTGGCTTATTTTAAAACCAGTGTGGTTTTCTTTCCCCTCCCCAACTTATTCCTATTCCCCTTCCCCTTCCCAACTACTGGGGAAACAAGATTAACATTCTTCCTACCCTAAGCCGATTTTTCTGCACTTCCACTCACTGTCCACAAGAATAAAGAAACTCCAGACCTGGAGAGTGGAACAACAGCTCTCTCAAGGATAAAAGTTAAACATTAATTAGATCTACTGATAATGATATTTGGAAAACAACCCTTGTATTCCGCATTTTAAAGCCCTCTGTTCTCCCTGTCAGAAAAGTAGCCTCTGAGGTCTCAGTGTTGCTTGTCTCTTTTGCTAGCAAAGCAATGAAATTTCTTTTTTCTTTTTCTCTAAACGGTCCTCATTATTCAGGGACAAGGACTGAGCTTTTGGTATCAAAACTACTGGAAATTAAACTTTTAGTTTTTTATTGCTGCATTACAAACTAATATAAATCTACTGATTTAAAACAATATATTGCTTTGCTCAGCTGCCTCCAAGATGCTCAGTCCTTCTGAGGAAG
>JAJEJO010003699.1:566334-586805 GCA_020662805.1 Glaucomys volans
AATATATATGTGTATATATATTATATGTATATATATGCATATATATACATATGTGTGTATATATATTAATATATATGTGTGTATATATATTATATGTATATATACATATATGTGTGTGTGTGTGTGTGTATATATTGAACTGAGGACCTCTTACGTGCTAGGCAAGCACTCTACCACTGACCTTCATCTCCCCAGCCCTCCTTTGTGAGTTGTAAAATTTGGCTTGGTTATCCTTTTATTTTTGAGTTACAAACGTTCTTCATATAATGTAGATAAAATCCCTTATCAAATATATGATTTTCAGATATATTCTCCCAACTGTAGGTCGTCTTTTTACTTTCTTGACAGATTTCTTTTAAGCACTAAATTTTAAATTTTTGATAAAGTTCAATTTATTTTCTCTTTCATTGCTTGGGCTTTAGGATGTCTTTCCTAGATCTTCTTTAGTTTCTTTTTAAAAAATCACCCAATCCAAGGTTATGAAGTGTTACACCTATATTTTCCTCTAAGAGTCTTATGTTTTTTGCACTTACATTCATATCTTTGATCCATCTTGAGTTAATTTTTGCATGTGCTATGTGGTTAGAGTCCAATTTTATTCTTTTGCATGTGGATATCTAATTGACTCAGCATTAATGTTGAAAAGACTATTCTTTCCCTTGAATTGTTTTGACACCCTTGTCAAAAATCAATTGCCTATGAGAAAAGAATGAAGGAACTTTAGATTATGTAGAGGGAAATGAGAGGGGGAGGGGTGAAATATGAAAAATGGTGGAATGAGACAGACATCATTACCTTATGTACAAATATGATTAACAATAATGATATGAATGTACATCATGCACAACCATAGAAATGAAAATTTGTACCCCATATGTGTACAATGAATCAAAATGAAGTCTACAAAAAAAAAATCAATTGCCTAGGGCTGGGCTTGTGGCTCAGTGGTAGAGCACTTGCCTTGCATATGTGAGGCAGTGGCTTTGATTCTCAGCACCACATATAAATAAATGATTAAAATAAAGGACCATCACCAACTAAAAAGTTTATTTTAAGAAATCAATTACCTGGGGCTGGGGATATAGCTCAGTTGGTAGAGTGCCTGCCTTGCAAGAACAAGGCCCTGGGTTCAATCCCCAGCACCGCAAAAAAAAAGAGAAATCAATTACCTGTAAGTATGAGGGCTGAGTTTGGGATTATCAGTTTTTTTTTTACCATTTTTTATTTGTTCTTTTTAGATATACATGCCAGTTGAGTGCATTTTGGCATATTATACATATATGGAGTATAACTTAGTCTACTTAGGATCCCATTCTTGTGGTTGTACATGATGAGGAATTTCACTGGTGGTGTATTCATAAATGAACATAGGACAGTTATGTCTGATGCTTTCCACTATTTTTCCCATTCCTATTCTCCTCCCTTCCTTTCATACCCCTTTGTCTAATCCACTGAATTTCTATTCTCTCCTCCCTTTATTGTATGTTAGCATCCATGTATCAGAGAGAACATTTGATCTTTGTTTTTTTGAGATTGACTTATTTCACTTAGCATGATAGTCTCCAGATCCCCTGGATTGTCAATTCTCTTCCATTTATACATGTCTATTCTTATGCCAATACTGTACTTCTTGATTACCCTTGATTTATAGAATGTTTTGAAACTGAGATGTGTGAGTTCTCTAACTTTGTTCCTCTATCTCAAAATTATTTTGGCTATTCTGGGTCTTTTGCATTTCTATATGCATTGTTCTACAAAGATTATATGAAGAAGCCAACTGAAATTCTGATAGGGATTGGGTTGAATCTGTACATTGATCTGTGGAATATTTAACAACATTAAGTCATCTGATCCCTGAGTATGGGATGTCTTTCCATTTATTTAGACCTTCTTTAGTTTCTTTCAGTAATGTTTTGTAGTTGCCATGTGCAGTGGCACTTGCCTATAATCCCAGCAACTTGAGAGGCTGAGGCAAAAGGATGGCAAGTTCAAGGTCAGCCTGGGCAACTTAGTGAGACCCTGTTTCATATTTATTAAAAAATAACAAGGACTGGGAATGTAGCTCAGGTGTAAAGCACCTCTGGGTTTAATCCCCAGTACTCACCCCACCAAAAAAAAAAAAAAAAGAAAGGAAGGAAGGAAGGAAGGAAGGAAGGAAGGAAGGAAGGAAGGAAGGAAGAAAGAAAGAAAAGAAATGTTTGTAGTGGAAAGTACAAGTTTTCACTTCTTTTGTTAAATTTATTTCTAAATACATATTTCCTAATCTACTATAAGTAGAATTGTTTTCTCAGTTTCATTGTCAGGTTGTTATACTTCATTTTTGAAGGATCATTTTGTTAGACATAGAATTCTTAGTTGACAATCATTTCCTTTCAGCACTTTGCATACACTCTCCCACTACAGCCTCCATGGTTTCCAGTGAGAAGTCAGATATTGATCTTATTGAAGATCAAGCATATGTAATAAATTGCTCTTGCTGCTTTCAAGAGTTTGTCTTTGGCTTTCTATGGTTCGATTATGATGTGTCTAGATGTGGATCTCTTTGAGTTTATTTTACTTGGAATTAGTTCAGCTGTTTGGCGTATGCATTATGTCTTTCAACAAATTTCAGGTTTTGGTCATTATTTCTTCAAAGATGCTTTCTTCCCCTTTATCTTTATTCTTTCCTGATACTTTCATTACATGTGTGTTGGAACACATGAGAATGTTACACAGGATTCTGAGACTCTGTTAATTTTCTTCATTTTTTTCTTTTAATTCTTCATGTTGGATAATCTCACTTTACTCACCTCAAATTCTCCAATTCTTTCTTCCACTTGTTAATATTGGCTATTGAGTAACTTCAGTGAATTTGCTGCTTTAGTTAAGCCAGAATTTTGATTCCTTTCTTTGTAATGTTATCTATTTTTTTATTGATATTCTGCATTTGGTGAGAAATTGCTTTCATATTTTCGCTTAGTTTTTTGACTCAAATGTTAGCTCTTCTCAGTAGTTTTTCCTAAACCTCTCATCCCAAAGCCAGAAGCATTCTGCATTCCTGTAGCATTTCACAATATTTTTGTGGCGGCGGCGGGGGTTCCTAAGTGAATTCTTTTTCACATTTTTATAGGTGCTTTATAATTGTATATATTGATGGGATGTGTCGTTACATTTTCTTACATGCATTCAATGTAACCATATAATTTGGCCAATATCACACCCCAGCATTTCCCCTTCCCACCTTCCCTCCCCTGATCCTAGATTCCTTTCCCCTATTGATCTCCCTTTGACTTTAGGAGATCCATCCCCACCTTTGCTTTCCTTTTTCCCCTCCAGCTTCCACATTTGCAAGAAAACATATGAACCTTAACCTTCTGATTTTGACTTATTTCACTTAACATGATGGTCTCTAGTTCTATCCACTTTCCTACAAGTGCCATACTTTCATTTTTCTTTATGACTGAATAAAACTCCATTTCTTTATCAATTCATTCATTGATGGACACCTATGCTAATTCCATAGTTTGGTCATTGTGAATTATACTGCTATAAACATGGGTATACGTGTACCACTGTAGTAAGATGCTGCTAATTCTTCAGGGTAAATACCAAGAAGTGGAATAGCTGGGTCATGTGGTGATGAGACCATGCTCATTTCCATTGTACTAATTTGCAGTCTCACCAATATTGTAAAAGTGTTCCTTATTCTCCACATCCTCTCTAGTATTTACTGTTATTTGTATTTTGAGGACTGCCACTCTGACTGGTGTGAGATGAAATCTCAGGGTAGTTTTAAGTTGCATTTTTCTAATTACTAATGATTTTGAACATTTTCAATGCATTTTCTACCATTTGTATTTCTTCTTTTGAGAAGTTCATTTGCCCATTTATTGATTGAGATATTTGATTTTAGGTGTGAAGTTTTTTGACTTCTTTATATATTCTAGATATATAAAGACCATATAGCTATATAGGTATCTGTCAGAAGAAGAGTTTGCAGATTTTCTTCTATTCTATTGCTTCTGTCTTCACATTTCTAATAGTTTCCTTTGCTGTGCAGAAGCTTTTCAGTTTGATATTGTCCTATTTATTAACTCTTGGCATTATTTCTTAAGCTTTAAAGGTCCTATTGAGAAAGTCATTGCCTGTGCCCAAAACCTGGAGTGTTGATCCTCTGTTTTCTTCTAGGAGTTGCATAGTTTCTGGTCTAATGCTGAGGCTTTAGATCATTTTGAGTTGGTTTTTGTGCAGGGGGAGAGATAAGAGTCTAGTTTCATTCTTCTACATATGGATAACAAGTTTTGCCATCACAATTTGTTTAAAAGGTTATCTTTTCTCCAGTGTATGTTTTTGGCACCTTTCTCAAGGATCAGATGACTGTATCTGTGTGGGTTTCTCTCTGTGTTTTTTATTCTGTACCATTGGCCTATGTGTCTGTTTTTATGCCAGTACCGTGCAATTTTTGTTATTAAAGCTCTGTAGTATAATTTGTAGTCAGGTATTATGATGCCTCTAGCATTGCTTTTTTTTTTGGCTTAAAATTGCTTTGGCTATTCTAGGTCTTTTATTCCTCCAAATAAATTTTAGGACTATTTTTTCTAGTTCTGTGAAGAATGTCATTGGTATTTTGATGGGAATTGCATAGAATCTGTTTTTGGTAGTAAGGCCATTTTAACAATATTAACTCTACCTATTCATGAACATGAGAGGTCTTTATATCTTCTGGGATCTTCTTCAGTTTCTTTCTTCCATCTTTTATAGATTTTATTGTTGAGGTCTTGCACCTACTTGGTTAGATTTATTCCTAGGGTTTTTTTTGTTTTTGTTTTTGTTTTGCTTTGTTTTAGGCTATTGTGAATGGAATTATTTTCCTGATTTCTTTCTAAGCAGATTCCTTGTTGGTATATAGGAAAGCTGTTTATTTTTATATATTGATTTTATAACCTGCTACTTTATCAAATTTGTTCATTAGCTCTAGCAGTATTTTGGTGGCATTTTTAAAAATCTTCTAGGTATAGGATCATGTTCTCTGCAAACAATGATCATATCACTTCTTCCTTTGCTATTTTTATCCCTTTTATTTCATTCTCTTACCTGATTTCTCTGGTTAGAATTTCTAGCAGTGTATTACATAAACTGGTGAGAGTGTCTAGTCCTTGTCTAGTCCCAGATTTTAAAGAAAATATTTTCAGTTTTCCACATTTAGTATGAGGCTGGCTTTGGGTTTTTCATATAGAGCCTTTATGATGTTGAAGCAGATGCCTTCTATTCCCAGTTTTTTCAGTATTTTTATCATGAGTGGGTGCTGAATGTTGTTGAAGGCCTTCTCTCCATTTATTGAGTTTACTAAGTGATTTTTGTCTTTAATTCTATTAATGTGATGAATTACATTTATTGATTTGTGTATATTAAACCATCCTGCATCTCTGGAATATAGCTAACTTGGTCATCATGTACAATCTTCTTAATATATTGTTGGACACAATTTGCTAATATTGTATTAAGTATTTTTGCATATAATCAGGGATATTGTTCTGTAGTTTTCTTTCTTTGTTGTGTCCTTTTCTGGTTTTGGTATGAGTGTGATATTGACTTCATAGAATGAATTTGGAAGTGTTGCATCCCTTTCTATTTCATGGAAGAATTTGAAGAGTATTGGTAATATTTCTTCTTTAAAGGTTTGGTAGAATTCAGCTGAGAATCCTTCTATTCCTGGGCTATTGCTTGTATCTCAATTCGAGTTATTTGTCTATTTAGGTTTTTTATGTCCTTTTGATTCAGTTTTGGCACATCATATTTGTCTAGAAATGTATCCATTTCTTCTAGGTTTTTCAATTTATTGGAGTATAAGCTTTCAAAACAGTCTCTAATGATCTGCTGGATTTCTGTGATGTCTGTGGTGATTTCTTCTTTTTCATCTCTAATTTTATTAATTCTCCTTTGTTATTTTGGTTAGTTTGGCTAAGGACTTATTAATCTTGTTTATATTTTCAAAGAACCAACTCATTGTTTCATCAATCCTTTGTATTTTTTATATTCTTGATTTTATTGATTTTGGCTCTGATAATAATTATTTCCTTTCTTCTACTGATTTTGGAATTACTGTGTTCTTTCTTCAAGGGCCTTAAGATGCATAGTTGTTTATTCAGGATCTCTCTGATTTTCTTATGTAGGCACTCAAAGTTTTAAATTTTCTTCTTAGAACTGCCTTCATAGTGTCCCAGAGCTTCTGGTATGTTGTATCACTATTCTCATTTGAGTCTAAGAATTTTTTAATTTCTACCTTCATGATTTCTTCTAGTACCCATTCATCATTCAAAAGAGTATTGTTCAATCTCCGTGTGTTTATACAGTTTCTGTAGGGTTTTTGGTGTTGATCTCTAAATACATTGCATTATGATTTGATAAGATGCAAGGAATTATATCATTTTTTTTATTTGCTAAGAGTTGCTTTGTGGCACAAAATATGGTCTATTATGGAGAAGTTTCCATGAGCCACTGAGAAGACAGCGTATGCAGCTGTTGTTGGATGAAATAATCCATTGATGTCTATTAGGTCCATTTGATTTATAATATTTTTCAGGTCTAAAAGAGTCTTTACTGAGTTTATGTTTGGATGACCTATCTAATGGTGACAGAGGTGTGTTGAAATCTGATAGTAATATGTACTTGGGTCTATCTGGGCCTTCAATTTGAGTAGTGTCTCTTTTATGTAATTAGTTGCACCCGCATTTGGGGCCTATTTATTATTGTTATATCTTCTTCTTGGATTGTTTCCTTTACCAATATGCATTGACCTTCTTTGTCTCTTCCGATTAATTTTGGTATGAAATATGCTCTCAAATATGAGTGTAGCTTATTTTCGAGCTCTATTCACAAGGTATATCACTTTCCATCCTTTCACTGTCAGCCTGAGGATGTCTTTGCCTGTAAGGCGCATCTCTTGCAAACAACATATAGCTAGGTCTTGTTTTTGAATCCATTCTGCCAGTCTATGTGTTTTAATTGGAGAGTTCATACCATTTACATTCAATGTTATTATAGAGAGATTTTATTAATTCCTGCCATTTTGATTCATCATGTTTAATTTGGTCCTGTTTCTCATTTACTTAGCTACTCTTCAAATGAGATTTGTTCTTTTTTAAGCTCTGAGGTTTTTTATTTCTTCCATAGCAGTATTTCTCGAAGTAAGCTCTGTACTATTAATTTCATAGTCAAGAATTCTTTTAGGGAGTTGGGGTTGTGGCTCAGTGGTAGAGCACTTGCCTAGAATGTGTGAGGCACTTGGTTCAATCCTCAGCACCACATAAAAATAAATAAATTAAATAAAGATATTGTACCCATATACAACAAAAAAAAATTTTTTTTAAAAAAAGAATTCTTTTAGTTTCTGCTTCTCTTGGAAGGTTTTTATTTCATCCTTGATTTTGAATGATAGCTTTGCTGGATATAGCAGTCTTAGTTGTCAGTTACTTTCTTTCAGGACTTTAAACACATTATTTCAAGCCCTCTTGGCTTGTAGAATTTGTGCTGAGAAATCAGCAGTGATTCTGATTGGCTTGCCTCTGAATGTGACTTTTCTCTTGAAGCTTTTAAAATTCTATCCTTGACCAGAACAGTAGCACATGCCTGTAATCCCAGTGACTTGGGAGGCAGAGGCAGGGAGGATTGCAAATTCAAAGTCAGTCTCAACAATTAAGCAAGCCCCTAAGCAACTTAGTGAGACCCTGTCTCAAAATAAAAGAATAAAGAGGTTTGTGGGTGTGGCTCAGCAGTTAAGAAACTCCTGGGTTAAATCCCTGGTATGTATAAATAATTAAATAAATAATTAATAAAAAAATAAATAAATTATTTAATTAATTAAATTCTTGTTTTGTATTTAGGCGTTTAATCATGTCATGGAGAGGTTCCTTGTTCGATCTTGTACATTTGGGGCTTTGAATGCCTCCTGTATCTAGATGTCCATTTCATTCTGAAGGCTGGGACAATTTTTTTTTGTTATTTTATCCCTGAAGAGTTTATCCATTTCATTAGTCTGCATCTCACAGCCCTCCTCAAGTCCAGTGATTCTTAAATTTGATCTCATCATGTTCTACCAGAGTTCTTGTATATTCTGGTCATGGTTACTCATTTTTTCAAAGCACAATCTGTATATAAAATTCTGGTCACTTTGTCTTCCTGCTCTGAGATTCTATCTTCATCATGGTCTATTCTATTAGAGATTTTTGACAACATTTTATTTGATTTTTGTATCTTTCATTTCTCATATTTCTGTTAGGCTCTTTTTTAATATTTCTACCTCCTAATTGAATTTCTCATTAATATCCTGTACTGACTTCCTTAATTCATTCACAATTGTTTTTCTGTGTTCTCTCAGAATTCATTTATCATTTTTATAATGATTATTTTGAATTCTTCATCTGATATTTCATTCACTTCAACATTTGGGGGGTCATTTGCTGGTGAATTATGGTCTTTAGGAGGTGTTGTGCTAGCTTAATTTTTTGTGTTTCTTGTTTTCATTTTGGAGTTTATGCATCTGTTCAAAGGGCTTTCTCTTCCACTCTTATGTGTGGGCATTTTTTAGGGCACAGTCTTCAATTGCTAAAGTGTCCTACAGTGATCTGGATTGAGACCTCCTCATAGGTGTGGTGTACATAGTCTTTGTGTTATTTCTCTCTGTTTTTACTATAGAAATGGATGTCTATGGTGGGACTTGAGGGCTCACCCCTAGCTGTCTGTACTTGGCGCCTGGTCATTAGTTTTGTTTTTGTCTTTTCTATTCTTTATATTAAAGAATAGCTGAAGTATTAAAGTAGAACTGTGTGTGGAGCAAGCTGTGCTGTCTTTTGGCTGAGTTTAGTTCAGCAGCAGAGTTTCTATGATGTGAAATTGTAGTGTCCCTATAGGTTCCCAGCACTTGTAGGAAACAAACAATAGTAACAACCAATGCAAACAAAATAGTATTAAACTAAATACTTAGTTCCTATTGTGACACATACAATGTTAATTGGCACAAAAATCAGAAATGGTAGGGTCAGCAATTGCCATCAGCAAAAACAGTAACTAATCATGAACTGTATCTGGCATTAAAGCAAACAACAGGTGTTAACTATGGCACCCACTGCAGTAATAATTGATGCAGCATTAATGGTGTGGGCAGAAGTTATGTAAACCATTTAGTTTAAAAGATGGTAAGAATACAGTTAACTAAGAGAAAAGAAAATGTGAGAAGTTGGTAGAAAAAAGTTTACAATCTCAAAAAGTGAACAGAAAGAATGCAGAAAAGATGTAAGATGTGATGGTTATAATGAAGGAGGAGAAAAATAGAAGTGACAAAGTAAAGGAGGAAAGAGAGAACAATAGAATTTGACTCTTAAAAGAAGAAAAGAGAAAGAAAAGAGAAACAGACAAATGAAAAATAATACAAAACAAAAGCAAAATATACTAATCAAAAAGCATATCCTCCAAAAACAAGGCAAGGAAAAATAATCACATTAAAAAATGCTACAAATGTGAAAAAAATACATATGTGTAGATATGTCCAGGAACCAATCAGTACAGCAAACACACACACACACACACACACACACCCATGCACGCACACAAATAAAAACAAAAGAAAAGGAAAAAAAGATTCTTAATTAAAAATTAAGAAATTGCTTCCACTGAGATGGTCAAAATAGTCAATGAGAATAGATGGTCACTGTCTATACCCAACTATCTGACCATTTCTTCTTGGCTATGTACTGAGTGGGAGAGCAAGGACTGAGGTTGTTAGCCCTTCCTCTTTTTGTGTTGCTCACCAAGCTGCCAGTTGGGAGTTCAAAAATTCTCAACTTCTCTTCTCCCTAGTATGAGGCAGGATGGGATGAAAGTACTGTCATTGAGTTTTGTCTGCACAAACCAGATAGATGCACTCCCAGGGTGAGACACTGCTGAGTCCTATGAGTGGAGTCCCTGCAGGGAGAGCTTAGGTCTAATTAGGCCTCATAGGCTTTGTTGGGAGGTGGCTGTTCAGGAGAGATTAGGTCAACACACCTCTGGGGCCTGCCAGTTGCCTCTCTCTGTTGGGAGTCTGGTTCTCAGGAGTCTCCCTAGGATTCTACTCTTCTGTGGGCGGGGGATTCTACTCGTGTGTGGGGGTTCTACTTTGCTCCCTTTGCCGTCCCAGAACACAGGTTTCCCGAGCTTAATCACTGAGTTGTTCACTGTTCAGATTCCCCACCTGTTCAGCTGGTCACATGAGCCACCAGACTCAAAAGGGCAGCAAGTTGAGCTCCCCTTCACTCTTTCAACTTGAATTCCCCTAGGTAAAATATTCTCTGTGACCGCTTTGTTCCTGGTCTGGTAGCTACACCCCTAGGCCACATGGTAGTGGTGTTTGCCCAGATCTCCTGGCTCCAGCAGCAGCAGCTGCGGCATAACCGCCTCAAGATGGCGCCACCTCAGCTCTGCACAGCCCGTTGGGAATCCTTGGGCACTTTTCATTCACCAGTGTACAGTGCAGCCTCTGGATCAGCTAAAGGAAGGCTGCTTTTCTGGTTTCAGGATTTTTCCATACTCTGTCTGTTGTGTTTCTCTGTGTTCTGCCTCCCTCTGTGCTGAAGCAGGGCTGCTGCCGCTGCGGCTGCCACCGCCACTGCATCCGGCTTGGCTCCAATGTACTCTTTCTTCTTTTCTTTTTTTTTGCGGTGCTGGGGATCGAACCCAGAGCCTTGTGCTTGCAAGGCAAGCATTCTACCAACTGAGCTACATCCCCAGCCCTCTTTCTTCTTTTCAATGTACCCAAATTGCTGATCTCTAAGACACTCTGACTGTCCAATATTGAATTTTAGTGAAATCCCTCTTTCTTCTACCTCACAGAGAGGCAGTACTTGGCTGCTCCAATCCGGGTCAAGGAGTGACTAGAAACGTAATGCCTTTTAGCTCACCATCTTGAATCTCCTTTTACTTAGTTTTTCATACACTGTTTCCTTTATTTCTTTAAAGATATTTAAAACAGCTTATTTAAAGTTTTTGTTTAGTAAGTCCAAAAGCTAGACTTCCTCAGGGACATTTTCTATAACTTGTGTGAATGGAGAGTGTGTGTATGTGGTATGTGTTTTCTAGTGTGTGACTATATTTCTTCTTTGCATGTCTTATATACACAACTTTTTGTTTGTTTGTTTGAGAATTGGACACTTCAATTAATATAATATGTCAATTCTGGATATTAGATTTTTTTCCCCCTGGGCCTTGTTGCTGTTTGTTGTGTAGGGACTTTTCTGAATAAATCCCTTAAAGTCTATACTTTTATAGCAATTTTTTATTTGTTCTAATTGGTTATACATGACAGTACATTGCATTTTGACACATTGTTTACAAATGAAGTGTGGAGAGTAGCGACTGTGATTGGGGGGTCTCTGATGATCTCATAGCTGTGGCATGCCTGGTGCCTGGGAATGTTTCTGTGCAAGGGCACAGGATGCTTAGCTACTGTGGCAATGCCCTGCATGAGGAGGTTCTGTGCAAGAGTCCTATCAGCTCTGACCTTGATCTCAGGCACACAGCTTCTGGGAAGGAAGGAATTCTTATGCTAGACAAACACAATGTTTCACCAGCTCTGCTTCTCCAGTTCCTGCCCGCCTTACAGTAACTTTAAACAATGGAATTTCTTGAGAGCTACACAAAGCTCCTAACATTGCACTTTGCAACTGTGGATTGCAACTATGGAAAAACTACATAGGATGTCCCTGTTTCTGTAACTTTCCTCAATACAAAGAATAATGGTTGCATGGTTTTTAACCTGATAATAAGACATACGTAAATAAAGATTGCTGATATACTTCTTTAGATCTGCATCTCCATCAGAGAGCAAAGCTCCACCTGATCCCAGCTTAATCTTCAAGATCTGTGGCTGTGAATCTTTATTGTATAATCCTCCTTCGCACCTCACTGGACTGGAGAGTTTGGTGGCACTGGATGTAACAATGGAACCTAACTTCTCATTCCTCTGACTGTACATAGTGCTGAGTCACATCAGTAATGTAATCATACATGTTGATAGGGTAATAATGTCTGTCTCATTCTACCGTCCTTCCCATCCCCACTGCCCTACCCCTCCCCTCACTTCTCTCTGCACAATCCAAAGTTCCTTCATCCTTCCCTACCCACCCCCGACTATGAATCAGCATCTGCCTATCAGAGAAAACATTTGGCCTTTGTTTTTTAGGAATTGGCTTATTTCACTTAGCATGATATTCTTTAGTTCCTTTCATTTACCTGCAAATGCCATAATTTCATTTTTCTTTAAGGCTGAGTAATATCCCATTGTGTATATGTACCACATTTTCTTTATCCATTCATCTGTTGAAGGGTATCTAGATTGGTTCCATAGTTTAGCTATTGTGAATTGAGCTGTATAAACATTGATGTGGTTGTGCCAGTGTAGTATGCTGATTTTTAAGTCCTTTGCATTTAACCAAGGGGTGGGATAACTGGGTCAAATGGTGGTTCCATTCTAAGTTTCTTAGAAATCTCCATACTGCTTTCCAGAGTGGCTGCACCAATTTGCAATCCCACCATCAAAATGGATCAAAGACTTAGGCACTAGAACAGAGACCCTGTGACTAATAGAAGAAAAAGTAGGCCCAAATCTTCATTTGATGGCTTAGGACCTGACTTCCTTAACAAGACTCCTAAAATGCAAGAAGTAAAATTAAGAATCAATAAATAGAAGGATTCAAACTAAAAAGCTTCTTCTCAGCAAAGGAAACAATCAATAATGTGAAGAGAGAGCCTACAGAATGGGAGAAAATCTTTACCACATGCACCTCAGAAAAGCACTAATCTGCGGGGGGGGGGGGGGGGGGGGGGGGCGCCCCACGCCTGTAATCCCAGCACTTGGGAGGCTGAGGCTGGAGGGTCTCAAGTTCAAAGCCAGCCTCAGCAACTTAGTGAGGCCCTAAGCAACTCAGTGAGACCCTGTCTCTAAATAAAATACAAAATAGGGCTGGGGATGTGGCTCAGTGGTGGAGTGCCCCTGGGTTCAATCCCCAGTACCAAAAAAACAAAAAAACAAAAACACGAAAAAAACACTAATCTCCAGGATATGTAACAAACTCAAAAAACTTAATGCCGAAAACAAACAAACAAACAAACAAAAAAAAACAATCAATAAATGGGCCAAGGAATTGAACAGACACTTCACAGACGAAGAAACACAATCAATCAACAAACATGTGAAAAAAGGTTCATCATCTCTAGCAATTAGAGACATGCAAATCAAAACAATTCTAAAGTCTATATTCTTTATCACGCATAGTGTTTGAAGTCTCTGCTCATTAGCTTATTGGTCAGCTAATGATTGGACATATTTCCTTAAATTCCTTAATTAATACATTTCATGGTGATACTGGTCCTGAAAATCAGGATCGGGTCCTTGTTCTCCCAGTGTTGAAGATTAAACACCGGAGAAATGCTGAGGCAAGAAAACAAATTTTATTTAAGGGATAGAACAGAGAAAGAGAGAGAGAGAGAGAGAGAGAGACTCCCCCAGAGAGGAGGAGGTCCAGAACTGGCACTGTTGGAGTTGGGGTGTCTTGCCCCTTTATGGATTTTAGGTTTCCTTTCTTCTCATGCCCCTCCTCTTCTTATCTTGCCCAAAGTGACCAAAGGTGGGAAAGGACCTGTCCGGGGCTAATTGCTTGTGTTGGAAAGTGCATGGAAGCTGTTAGCAACCATTTGACAGGAAAGTGGTGCGTACCTGTTTCCTTTTCTTTGATAATCAGCTACCTGTCCTTTGCCCCAGTCTCAATAGTCTTATTGGGGAGCTCTGTGTGTGTCAGATCTTCAACTTTCAGCCAGGTGATTGACAACTATGCTTTAGCTTTTTTTGCTTTCTGCTTGCTCAGAGACTCAAGGTCAGCCACAGGGAGGGCATAAGGGCCTTCTCAGGTCTTCCCTGGGCATGCGTAGGACCTGGGCACTTCATACAGTCCTTTGAGTGTGCGTGGCCTTTTAGATTCCCAGGAATAGGTTTGAGCTTTCTAAAGCCTCCATAAATATTTCATGCCTTAGCTTTTCCTTTTAAGCTTTTAGGTTGGACTACTTGTTTGCCTCTGCTTTATTCACCACCTTTATCCATGAAGCTGAACAATTGTCTCTGAACATTTTCAATGAACACTCCTAGAAAAAGGATTTTAATTTGAGTGGAATAATTTCAGTTCTTCACATTTGAGGGTTTGAGGGAACTCCAATGCTATCTTCTACCTTCTTTGGTAACTGCTAGGCTGATGATTTCCACATTAAAAGCACCCAGAGAAACCACTAAGGACACGGGAACTCACGCCAGAGATTTTATTAAGCGGACAGGCAGAGTGTCTGCCTGCAGGGTGAGAAGGTGAGAAAGAGAGAGAGAGAGAGAGGTAGACGACCAGAATATCGACTCTCAGGGCTGGGAGAGAGAGCAAATGGCGAGGGAGCTCTTCTTAAGTGGTGGAATTTAATGACAATCCAAACAGTGGTTACTGAGAATGTTCGCAAGGGGGGAGGAATACTGGCTCAGCTGATGCCAATACACGTAGTTTTGTAATGTGACCATGAAGTTGGAGAAAGGGGTTCAGAATATGGAAAATTAAAATGCTACAAAATGCATTCTTCTAAGATTTAGCTGTCTTTTAAGATCTTAAATTGACAAATAATTATATGTTGATAGGGTACAATGTGTTTTGAAGTACGTTTATAATGAGGAATGATTGAATTGAGCTAATTAATAAATTCATCACCTGACATATCATTTTTTGTAGTAAAAACATTTAAAATATACCCCTTTAACAATTTTGAAATATACAATGCATTATTATTTATTATAGTCAACATTCTGTTGTCATAGATCACTTAAGCTTATTCCTCCAATCTGAATGCAGCCTTTGATCAACATCTCCCTTTTTCCTATCTAGCTCCCTCCCCAGCTTCATTCTTCTCTATACTTTCATGAGTTTAGCTTTTTTTAATTGAATTAAATGCTCCCCAGATTGCTGCACAACTTCAATTCCTAGAGGTTTGAAAAGTTGTTTCTGATTTTTTAATGAGTTTTTTCCATTTCTTTGCTGGAAGAGAGAATTTTTAATGACCCTTACTCTACCATCATTCTTAACTTCATAAATTTCTGAATTTAAATATTTATATTTACATTTTTTCCTAGTTTATTTCATCCACCTGTGAAAGAAGCAATAGACTTGGGAAAACTCTTGGTAAAAAATGATTATCATTACCAATGTTCTTAAAAATGTTCAGACTCCCAGTAGTTTCTTGGCTCTTCTTTGCAATAACTGATCACAGCTAGTACTTTCTTTTCTCCTGACTTTCCCCACCCCCCCCCCACCCCCACCACTATGTTCAGTCTTTAACTTTGAGCTCTATAGGAAGGGGGGAAAAGTATGTCAAAGAATAAAGAAACAAAGTGTTTTTATTAACAAATCTTTTTCTGAGCATGAGTATAGGGATGCACAGGACAAGTACCAAGTCTTACTCAGTTACATGAGGGTATAATAGTAATAATGGGTATTACTTAGGGTATAAGGACATTTTGGTATCAGTCAAGCACTGTGATTTCTTAACTCCACTCTGGTGCACTTAATTTCTGTAGGTTTTATGTTCTATATTGACTATAAATATTAACAAATAAAATTGGTTTAATATTAAAAGGCAAATAAAAATTCTGGTTAAAATTTCCCACCTCATACCCTTTTTTAAGTGTAAATGATGTTTTAAAGAAGTGAAATCAGTTGCTGGTTATTTTTGGGTACAAGCACAAAACAGTGGGATATTGAATTATGGGAGGCTTGAACTGTCAGGTGGCAGCTTAATAATCCATAGGTCGGGGGTATTAAAGCATATTAAATGGCAGTTTGGAGTCACAGTCTTGAATTTAATGTCTTGAATATCTTAAATTACTTCTTTTCCTGTGTTTTTAGTAGAATTGTTTCCTGAAGAAAACTGGAAAGAATACTGGATCATTGCTGTCAGATTCATGCATACTCTGCAACATCTTTGGTATGGAAGTCTTAGTTTTCCTAATATTTTTAATGTGCTGTGAAAGATGGAAAGTTTGAGTATGTACTGTGTGTAACAAAGTTTTGAATTAGTGGGACCTAAGTAACAATAGCATTCAAAGATACTGGTACTTGATATTCTTTTTTTTTTTTTTTTTGTGGTGCTGGGGTTGATATTCTTTTAAGAAAAGCCTCCAGATTCAAAACTGGAAAGTCAGTGGAATAACTGAACAAGAATCACAGTATAAGGCTTTTTAGATATCCGGTCCGTGTGTTAAGAATTGTGTACAAGGGGCTGGGGATGTAGCTCAGTTGGTACAAGTCCCTGGGTTCAATCCCCAGCACCGCTAAAAAAAAAAAAAAAAAAAAAAAAAAAAAAAAAAAGAATTGTGTACAAAGTAAAATGTCTGTGTACTGATTCTCAATACAGTCAGTAAAATCTCAAATATGAAAAAAAAAATCCCTTGTGCCTCCTGTGATTCATTTTTTCTCTCTCTCTCTATGTTTGTACTTTTTTATTTTAAAAACACATTTGTTTTAGAAACATGAGTGAATCACCTTGGTGATCCTTTATTAGTTTATGAGCTGAACTTGTGAATCACAGTAGAGGGGACAGGTAACGAAAGAAAAAAATTCCAGAAAGATGAGTGGGAGTCAGATCATGAAGGGCTTTATCTGGTTTGCTAAAGAGCCTTTGCTTTTAAAGACTGAGTTATGGATCTTATTCCCACTTTTTCCAATCAATTCCATCCACCAGTGGGATAATATGTTGAGTCTGGTTACTTTTAACTCCGCCATATTTATGCCTTGCTCATTGTAAACGATCGATAAAAGTAACTGATGATTCAGAGGCTTCTACAGACTCCTTAATCAGTATTATTTGGTATAGACTACTACGGTCCTGACCAGGTCCCAAATCCTTCCACCAGCGCTCAAGGAATGTTATTCCCTTCACGGCCACCAGGTGGGGCCCACCGTCTGTTCTGGGACCTCGGGTCACAATCCCGGAAGCACATCCTCCGACTTGCCCTCAGTGGAGATGGCGGCAGCGGCGGCGGCCGGAGCGGTGATGTTACCGGCAGCGAGGCGGCGGTTGTGGAGTTTCACCCAGAGGCTTCTGGTCCGAGGCGCCGCCAGGAGGGTGAGCGCCCCTCCACTGATCAGGGTCCTGCCGGGGGCCGGGCATGCCGGGCCGCGCCTTAGCCCATCAGACCCGAGCGTCAGCTCCACGGATCCCGACCGCCGGTTAGGTCGGGCCTCCTGCACCGGGACCCGCAGGGCCCGGGAGGCCGGGAGCGAACGCGGGCCGAGCCGCCAGCTCGCCAAGTGAGCTGTAAGTGAGGTGTGCGACGACCCTGGTCGCCTCTCCCTCGGCTGGTCGTTGTAAAGAGCCCCTGTTGACCACCGAGAAGGTAGTGGTTGCCAGTTGGGAGAAACCTGTTTCTGCCTGAGACCGTCATCAGCTGGGCTCCCCACGAGCCTTGGGACAGCCAACGTAAAAATTTGTCAGTATTTGCGTTTTTTCCCGTGGGAGAGTTTCTAGCTTTCCCCAAAGGGACATGGGACTTTAATATGTATATTGTGTATTTGTGTGTGTAGAAAAGAAAAGGAAAACGGCTGAAAGGTGAATAGTTCATAGTCAACAAGCCAGTTGAGCTGGAGTGTGTTGGAATATCTGCACTTCTTCCTATGCGCTTCCATTACCCTTTGTAAATCATTTTGCTTTTCTTGAACTTTGACAACCCAAGTCTCATTTCTGTGTTGAAGTAGGTGTTTATATATTTTCCTGGCTCCCCCTCTCCCTCTCTTGTTTTCTCCATTAATAAAACGAAATATATCTAGGAGAGGGTTTGAAATAAAATTTCTTTCTTTCTGGGTAATGGTATTAACTACTCAGCTTTCCTAAGAGAAGGACATGTTTATAATCATGTTGCTAGCTTTAGGACAGTGATTGGTTAAGGAAGGTTTCTAGGTTCAGCAAAGGGGTGGATTCCAGTAGAACCAAAGTTTAGGAGGAAAGATTTTGTTTTTGTAGTACTTGGCATCTAGTGAGGGCCCTGTACTTCCAGTGTTCTATTATAACTGAGTTAAACCCTCAGCCCAGGAAGGAGGATTTTCAGAGAGAGTCTATTTGAGGTGGATTTGTTGTTCTAATCAACATTTAATACCAGAATAGTAATGTGGTTTGCTTCCCTCTCTTCCTTCTTCTACCCCAAACAGTCATTACATTTTGGAGGGACTAGATTGAGAAGTACACAGGCTGCTGCACAAATTGTACTGAATGTTCCTGAAACACGAGTAACATGTTTGGAAAACGGACTCAGAGTAGCCTCTGAAGACTCTGGGCTCTCAACATGCACAGTAAGTGACTCAGACAACCTTCTCTTGAGTCATGCCTCATTTAGGAAAGAGAAAACTAGTTAACTTTTAACCCTTCAGTTGGTTTTTAGTTAAAAATGGTGGTGGTTATTCTGCTTTGATAACTTTCTCTGATTTGTGAACCTTTCTTGCAGTTATACTTCCATACCAGGAGCATATCCAGTTTTGTTGTTTGTATCTGTTTCTGGAAAACTTGCATTTCTTATTTGTTGGTTGTGTTGATGATAATGAAAGAGGTATACTTTCTGTGTGAGATTTTTTGCATATATCTTACTTATTTGATTTTTAAAACATTTCTTTGCAGTAGTCATCATCCTACCTGTTTTATAGTTGAGGAAGCTGGTTCAGAGAGGTTAAATGGTTTTGTCATGTAGCTAATACATGGATTTCAACCATGAACTTTCTGACAATCCCAGATTTTGTTGTTGTTGTTGTTTTGTTTTGATGGTGCTGGCAGGACCTTGTGCCTGCTAGTCAAGCACTCTCCCACTGAGCTACATCCTCACTAACACCCCCTCCCCATGTTCTTTATACTATAGTTATTAATTGGCAGTAGTACTGAGACTAATCTGGGTCCTTACTGAAGCTCACAGGTAGAAACTTATAGCACCCAACACTAGCCTGATGGTCAAAAAATTTAAGTCTCAGTTCATAGGAATGAATGTCTCAATTTACTCAGGTGAAGAAAACCTTAATGTTAAGACTGAAAAGCATTTGTCAGAAAAAGGAAGGAGACTGTTCACTGCCCTCCTGGAAAAAAAGAAATGATTGTTTTACTTAGTTGTTCTTTGATTGCATTAAGGTTGGGCTCTGGATTGATGCTGGAAGTCGATATGAAAATGAAAAGAATAATGGAACAGCTCATTTTCTGGAGCATATGGCTTTCAAGGTAAGTTATAGACTTATTTTACAAAAATGCATTTTCTCTAAAAGGCAGTAGTGCAGATTTTCATGCTTTAAAGGCAAGTACTACACTTCAGTAGTATGGCATGTTTTATTTATTTATTTATTTATTTATTTTATTATTATTATTTTTTTTTAATTGAACACAAATGGAGTACAGCTATTGTTTCACTGGTTGTACACAAAGTAGAGTCACACCATCTGTGCATTCATGCATTTACACAGGGCAATGGTATCTGTCACACACCCTGTTATTAATTTTACCCCCCACCCGCCCCCACCCCTCCCTTCCCTCTATGCTAGCTATCTTTCCTCCATTCTTGCCATCTTTCCCCCCCACATTATGCATCATCATTCATTTATCAGAGAGACCATTCGGCTTTTGGATTTATGTGATTGGCTGATCTCACTTAGCATAACAGTTTCCAACATCATCCATTTACCTACAAATGTCATAATTTTATTCTTCCTTATAGCTGAGTAATATTCCATTGTGTATATATACCACAGTTTCTTTATCCATTCATCTACTGAAGGGCATCTAGGTTGATTCCATAATCTAGCTATTGTGAATTGAGCAGCTATGAACATTGATGTGGCTGCATCACTGTAGCAATCTGATTTTAAGTCCTTTGGGTATAGGCCAAGGAGTGGGATAGCAGGGTCAAATGGTGGATCCATTCCAAGTTTTCTAAGGAATCTCCACACTGCTTTCCAGAGTGGCTGCACCAACTTGCACTCCCACCAGCAATGTATGAGTGTACCCTTTTCCCCACATCCTCGCCAACACCTGTTGTTGCCTGTGTTCTTGATAAAAGACATTCTAATTGGGGTAAGATGAAATCTTAAGGTGGTTTTGATTTGCATTTCTCTTATAACGAGTGATGTTGAACATTTTTTCATAAATCTGTTGATTGCTTGTAGATCTTCCTCTGTAAAGTGTCTGTTCATTTCCTTGGCCCATTTATTGATTGGGTTATTGGTGTTCGTGGTGTAAAGATTTTTGAGTACTTGGTAGATTCTGGAGATTAGTGCTCTGTCCGAAGTGTGTGTGGCAAAGATTTTCTCCCACTCTGAAGGCTCTCTCTTCACATTGCTGATTGTTTCCTTTGCTGAGAAGAAGCTTTTTAGTTTGACTCTATCCCAATCATTGATTCGTGCTTTTATTTCTTG
>JAJEJO010003699.1:601473-663246 GCA_020662805.1 Glaucomys volans
AAGAAAGAAAGAAAGAAAGAAAGAAAGAAAGAAAGAAAGAAAGAAAGTAAGTAAAGGTCCATTGAACCAAAAAAAACCCAAAAAACAAAACAAAAAAAACCTGAATCCTTCTCCAACTGAGTCCGTTTTGGTCCCTAGTCTGGATAGTAAGGAATATAGAATCTACATAATCAGTTTTGGATATCAAGTAGTGAGCATTGTAGATAGCTATAAATGTGTTCAGAAATTTAGATGAAATTTTTATTGCATTCTGATAATAAAATTCAAAGAATAAAGCGTTATCTGTGTATCCAGCTTTCTTTAAATGAGATGGAGCCCTTATTTGTATTCTTTCCTTTTTAAAAAAATACCTTTTTTGTTAGGTTGCGTCCTAGAACATTTTATAACTTAATATAATATAATGTTTGTATGGAAAATGATATTTTCAAGTTGAATTACTGTCTTGAGTCGTAAAATTCATATTAATGAAAACTGTCAGTTCTACAGAATGAGAAATCTGCAACCATAAGCCTTAATAGTGCCAAGGAAATAAGTGTTGTGAGCCATTTACTCTTAAATGGCTTTTAATGAATTTGTGCAAATACATCATGTGTAGTTGGCATCACATACTACCTAGAGTTTACTGTAAAGCAAAGTATTGGCAGTTACTTATTTTAGCTTGTACTGCTGTTGGACACAAATAAAAAAAATTTTTTCAATTTAGGTGTTTGCCACGATGAACTGCTTGAGTTAGCAAAGTTTCATTTTGGTGACTCTTTGTATGCACATAAAGGAGAAGTGCCAGCCCTGCCTCCCTGCAAATTCACAGGAAGCGAGGTAGGGTAAGCCCCCTAGCTACAAATTAGCCTTTTTTATCTGTCAGTTTTGAGATGGGGTCTTGCTAAGTTGCCTAGGCTGACCTTGAACTTGGGGGATCCTCCTGCTTCTGCTGGGATTACAGGCCTGCTCCACACTGCCTGGCAAAATGTACGTATTTATTATATGAGTAAGATAGAAAGGGCAAGAGAATGGGTACATTTGCTTGCATTCCTTCCTATTCCATATTATTTAACACTACTTGTTTTTCTTTCAGAAGGAAGAAAGGTCTTAAGAGCAGTGTTAAAATTTGGTCTTGTGCTTTTCTTTGGCACTATGCCCATTTAAATAAAGTCTAGAATTAACGTTATGAAGGTCCCCAAATTTTAAATCTTAACTTGGGTTTACGCTTGGCTGAGTTCTGCCTACAGTACATTTGTGGGGGTAGCTGTTAAAGCCAGAATTTGCAGGGAATCTGCTACTTGTCAGCTATAGCCTTAAGCCCAGTTAGTTTGCCACAGTTAGGGTGATACTTGGAATAGTATATGGAGAGGTCTGATGTTGGAAGCTGCATAAAACTGTATTATTCGCAGTACAAAAATAGATCTGTAATAGATCTGTAATTTAGTTTAAATTTAGATAGAAAAGTTCAGATTGATGAACACAGAACGTGAAATAATGCAATTCTTTTGGACCAGGTAAACCACATGGGGACTATAGCATTCTGGTTGGAGATCTTTTGGTGAAAGTTATTATTCCTTGACTTGTGAAAATTGTTCCAAACTATACAGTGGAATGAGCCTGATAGTTAAAAAACAAGTATCATGGTGATAAGCATTTTAACTCTGCTAACAGGACTGGTGAATTATATATTATGGTAACCTTGACCAGAGGTTTGTTTTTGTTTCTTTTTTCTTTAACTAGATTCGAGTGAGGGATGACAAGATGCCTTTGGCACACCTTGCAATAGCTGTTGAAGCTGTTGGTTGGGCACATCCAGATACAATCTGTCTCATGGTTGCCAACACACTGATTGGCAACTGGGATCGCTCTTTTGGAGGAGGGATGGTGAGCGATTTTAAGGGTAATTTTCTATACTAATTGGAAGATTACCATATTTTTCTGAATATAAGTTCTTTGTAAGAATCTTTCCTTTTGAAATGGCAAAAAACGGAGCTTTTGTTCTGCCTTTTTTGTGTGTGTGTACTGGGGATTGAACTCAGGGGCATTCGACCACTGAGCCACAGCCCGAAACAAGGTCTAGCTGAGTTGCTTAGTGCCTGCTGTTGCTGAGGCTGGTGTTGAACTTGCAATCTTCCTGCCTCAGTCTCCTGAGCTGCTGGGGATTACAGGCATGTGCCACCTCAACTGGCTTGTTCTATGACTTTTGCCTTATAAAATATAAACTGATCATGGATTGCATCTGGGCCAAGAAAAAAATGTCTTCGCCAGAATTTATTAGTGGAATAATTGGCAAAATAAAGACAGAATTAGTTAATTATCTGCTGTAACAACAGTAATGGTAGTTACTAATAATTACTGCAGTAACTATAATAGTTACTAATACTTAATAGTATTATGTCAATTTAATATCAATTTTTCATAGTACTGAGATGATGTAAGAAAATTAATACCTTTTTTATTTTCATTAGTGCACACTAAAGAATTTAGGGACAAAGAAGCCTATCAGAAGATTTCTCTCAATCTATTGAAAAAAACATGTTTAAAGAAAAAGATAAAGCAAACATGGTAAAATAACAGTTGTTAAAGAAATCTGGATAAAGAGAATTCTTTGTACTATTTTTATAACTTCTGTAAGTCTGAAATTATTTTCCATATAAATACCTTAGGCTTCACATACAATATGATTTCAGATCTTTAAGCATATGTATCCAACAGCCCCTACATATGGGTTGATAACAACAACGTATAGTTTTATAAGTAGGTACAGCTACTACATTTATTATGAGAATTCATTGGCTTTACATTGTGCATTGAGCCAGATGAGCACAATTCTTAGTCCCATTGAATTTCAAATTATTGAGATGTTGCTGGATAAAACTAGGAAACTTAGCCTTTTAGGGCATTTGCTATTTGCCACATATCTCATTTTTCTTTCTGGCAATTTAGACGTGTACCTACAATTCTCTTAAACTATTGTTTTCCTTACAGAACTTATCTAGCAAGCTGGCCCAGCTCACTTGTCATGGCAATCTCTGCCACAGCTTCCAGTCTTTCAACACTTCCTACACAGATACAGGCTTATGGGGACTTTATATGGTTTGTGAACCAGCCACAATTGCAGACATGGTACATGTTGTTCAGCGAGAATGGTGAGAAAAATAATTTTAAGTAGTTTATTGTGTAGGATTCATATTCTAGGCCAGTTTTCTTTTTATGTTTTATGATTGTGATGATAATTTTAGTAGCACTTGCCTTTTTTTTTTTTGGTGGTGGTGCTGGGGATTGAACCCAGGGCCTTGTCCATGCGAGGCAAGCACTTTATCAGCTGAGCTATATCCCCAGCCCAGTTGCCATGTTTTTAAAGATCATAGCTATTTTCTCCAAGCTTCCTGTAAGTTGCTTTATACTATAAGAAAATTCTTATATCTTTTAGAAGTAGATTACTTCATAAAGAAGATCCTGAAACTTAAGCTAACCAAAAGTTGTTCAGAAAATATCACCAAAAGTAATCTGACTTGGAAAGGCAGGGTATGAAATTGAATGAGAAGTTGCTTTTGTTAAAAGAAAATTTAATGTTTTAACTGAAGACTAGTATTTGAGTTAGGAGATAGGCAGAAAGACTCAGTTTCTTGAAACTTTTTTTTTCTTAAGTTGTTACCTTTCCTCCATCATTCTTAAGTGGCTTAAATCTCTTATATGTAGGCAATGGGATGTGACTATAATTTAATTATTAGTTTTAAGTTAGAGTCTATTGATTTTCATGAGAAACCAGTGAATGACCCATTGACCTATCCCTAGCATATCAGACTCCAGCAGGTAGGAGGGTGAAGTTTCAAGATGATTATAGAATTTCTCAAACTGTAATCAGCTTATTTTTATATTGTGCTGAACCTTAGTCTCCTAATGAGCAATTACACAAATTTATATACATGATTTGAGTAAATAACAATACCTGGAAAAACAATTATTACTTTAGCTTTTGCTCAGTCCTGGAATTATTAGTAATTTAAACTTTGTACTTAGTTGAAATCAAAATTGCTTACATAGTGTGGTGTATATAGAATGTTACTTCTCTCCTTAAGCCACTAATTTATAAAATCACATAGCATTTCCCAGCTACTGTATAATACCAGCTTCTCAATGTTTCTTAGGATGCGACTCTGTACAAGTGTCACTGAGAGTGAAGTTGCAAGAGCCAAAAATCTTCTGAAAACAAACATGTTGTTGCAGCTTGATGGTAAGAATAAAATACTTAGGGGCTGGGGATTTAGCTCAGTAGTAGGGCACTTGCCTAATATGTGCAATGCCTTGGGTTTGATCCCCAATATCTTAAAAAAAAAAAAAATTTATTCCAATACTTAAATTTTTCCTTCTCTTTAACCAGGTTCAACTCCAATTTGTGAAGATATTGGTAGGCAGATGTTATGCTATAATAGAAGAATTCCCATCCCTGAGCTTGAAGCAAGAATTGATGTAGGTAGTCCTTAGATCTTGTTTGTAAAAACATTCTTGTTAGAAAAGCTGAAAATACAGACCCTAGAGCTTGCTTTAGTTTTAAGGTTCCAGACATACAATTTATTTTTACTACAAAAAGCTCTGACAGTATCTTCCTTGTTTCAGGCTGTAAATGCTAAGACAGTTCGAGAAGTATGTACCAAATATATTTATGATAAAAATCCAGCTATTGCTGCAGTTGGTAAGCCTGCTTTCCTTTTTTCCTATGCAGAAAGTTAGCCAAGTACTTCTCTATTTACTTTTAACCATCTACTTTTTAATCCACAGGTCCCACTGAAAAGCTACCAGATTTTAACCAGATTTGCAGTAACATGTGCTGGCTTCGTGATTAAAAAGTGCATGATTGGGCTGGGGATATAGCTCCATTGGCAGAGTGTTTGCCTTGAAAGCACAAGGCCCTGGGGTTCGATCCCCAGCACCGCCAAAAAAAAAAAAAAAAAAAGTGCATAATTGAAATATTTTAAACATATATATTTATAAAACTAAGAATCTGCACTTTTAAACTATTAATCCCTAAAGGAAAATACAAAAGCGAAAGTATTTGGAAATTTGAAATAAATCCTGTGTCATACAAGACAACTGCCCTGATGATGATTTTAACAGTTGATCTTTCTGCTCTGAAAAATTTATTTTGGAAGGATCACTTTGAAACCATAAATATAATTTTGAAAGTGAAAATTTGTATAGTATTTTCAGTTTTATTATAAAAAAATGCACACAATAAAGATTGTCATTATGTCATTTCTTCACTCTACTTGCATTTAACACTTGCTCTTGAGCAGCTTTCTTTGCTTTTACCATCTCGACCAGTTCCTAGAATAGAAAGGTAATTTAAATTAAGAAGCTGTCACTTTAAAAACAGACATATCTGTATTTGGTATAAATATGTAAATAATTCAAATTGGATGAATCTTAAAAATTAAGACAGTACTAAAAAAGTTGATTTTACTAACTACCAGGGTTGGAAGCTTCTAAGGTTTCTGTAATAATTTTGGCCCATAAGTATGGACACTGAAACACAATAATCCATATTATCCATTTAATAGACATAACTAAATTGGTAGCTACATTACAAGTTATAAATTATAAACTCAAAACTTTACAACCTTGTATCGTTTCATGCAGTCCTTCTTTGTCCTGCCAGGAACTGCTTCCGCTATTTTTTCCCATCTTTCAGGTGTATTTACTGGGTATGTTTTCAAAGCTTGTTCCAAAAGCTTCTGTTCTTCTGTTGTCCAAGGGGTAAAATCTGTGCACGGACCTATTTAAGAAAAATTTTTATTTGGAAAATCTTAGCCTGATTGGTAGAAAATTATCTTGGAATGTTTTCCTAGTAAATCTTTTGGCAAACAGTAATCAAGTGCCCACTCTAATTTGGTATAAAATTTTGAGCAAACTTCTAGAGATGAGACATATATAAACACCTCTAGTGTTAGGACAATTTCTTACATTCCTAGAAAATTAAACATCTCAAGGGCCTTTTAAACATTGTATAATAGAAAATATCTACCTGTATTGCTGGTCTCTTAAAATCTATTATACTTACCTACACATCATTTTTTAAGTTAGATTTAAAACTTGTAGTACTCTTGGGCTCAGAAACACAATTAAGACATTTAAGATTTGTTTATTCCTTACAGGAAAGGGCAAAGAACTGCCTTAGAGTTATACAATGTTTTCTTGGATAGGCTCCTGGAAAACACTATCATTTTACACTGAAGGAAATAAGTCCATCAAAATTAAGTCAAGTGCCCAAGGTTTAAGTGCTATAGAGACAAGCTGAGATTAGTTTTCACCACATTTGTTTAAAATCTTGTGGAGTGGAATGCTAAACACCTTTATTAACTATTAATGCAGCTTTTCAACTCAATTTTTTATTGTTGACAAAACATCTAATGCATGTGTCAGACACATTTCTTAAGGATATTAAGTTTTAGCCCACTTTCTGCATGTGAAATGAGAATGTTAAAATGATTAAAAACTAATTTGGTTATTCTAAATTAATGGACTATTGGCAATCTAGTTGCTTCAGATCATGCAGTAAAAACACAGTAGCACCTATATACTTTCCGTAATCAGACCACTATTTGAAATTATATTCTGTGAGAAGACTGGGTACAATATTAAGCTTAAAAACTCAAAAGTTATTTCTCAATTAAAAAAGAAAAATGACACCTACTCAAAACAAGGCAGAGAACATATCCGTATTTGAAGGAGATTAGCAGCATTTTCTGAGGGTAGCTTTTAAATTCCAGGCCTTTAGTTGAATTTCTTTTTATTGGTCTAAAGCCCACCTTAATACACATTTACTTCATTTCCTCGCAGAAAAAAGATGGAAGTAACATGCAATTATTTTCTGAAGTTCTCCAGTTACTTAATACCAAAATAAAGTAAAACAGTGTTGCAAAATTCCTATTAGAAATCACTATTCAAAAAATGCTGCCAGAGCTGGGGATGTAGCTCAATGGTAGAATGCAGACCTAGCATGCACAAGGCCCTGGGTTTGATCCCTAGCACTTAAAAAAAAAAAAAAGTGCCAGTTTAATTGGAAAGGGAGGAGTCTTTGTATTATATCCATGAAAGAGATAAAGAAGTCATACCCAGATAGCAATACTACCAGTCATCTTGCCCTTACAGGGTCACTCACTTCTCACAGAAGGAAGACTGGATGTGCATACAAACATCAGCGTCTCTCTCCAACATGGAAACAAGTTCCACAAGGAAGGGTTGGGAATAGTGTGCTAGTATCTGAACAATAGTATCTTGTGAAGATGAAGGAGAGGAATAAACTCCTTTAAAAAGCGCCCTCTAAAGGGGTGTTCTGAAACTTCCCCTTGTTACTTCATTAAAAGCCAAAATAATATCTAGCTCAAATGACTCATCCTAGATTTTTATAAGGACAGAATGATTCCCCTTCCTTTACAGAACATTCTAAGTCTCCTCTATTTTCAAACTGCATTTGGGGATAATTGCCAGTCTAAGAATACAGGAAAAACTGGAAGTGTTTGAAGGCACAGAGAACTTAGGTAAATGAAGTCCATTAGTTAAATCAAAAAACATCTGAATGACACAGAAAGCACATCCAAGATTAGTTTAAGGAAAGAAAGGATTGGAGACTCACAAATGCATAAAGTGAAACAACTTTTTCAAATGTTTTTGTCACAGTTAAAAACAATTTTAAGCCAGGCACAGTGGCGCATGTTTGTAATCCCAGCAGCTCGGGAGGCTGAAGCAGGAGGAATGCAAGTTCAAATCCAGCCTCAGCTACAGTGAGGCACTAAGGAACTCAGTGAGACCCTGTCTCTAAATAAAAAATACAAATAAAAAAAAATAGGGCTGGGGATGTGGCTCAATGGTCAAGTGTCCCTGAGTTCAATCCCCAGAACAAATTTGTATCATATCCTCAAAGAGATAAGACACACACACAATTTCACACGTAAAACCTATGTTAGTAGGTGTAACACTTGTTGATATTTTGTATTCACAACCCACTAAATTGGTTTTGTGACTGTCATGGGTCATGATTTATAGTTTGAAAAACACTAGTCCAGGATAATCATTTTAGACTACACCGTAGACATGAATACCTTTCCTAAATAATCCAATACCTTTACGTAAAAACAAGGACACTTTCTTCATGATAGTTGTACATGTTTCAAAATCAGGAAATTAACCTTGACAAAATGCTATTATTTCTTCAACTGCTCCAGTAATATGTAACAGTCATTTGAACAAGGAGAGCCCCTCTGAATGGCATCTAAATCGAAGAACTACACTTCTCAACTATTAATGGTCAGGAGAAGTAAATAATGCAACTGTCCTAAAAACGCTTGCTTTACATTTTCCTGTCAAAAATTTATTTTCCAGTCATTCTGAACACAGATCTCAGGTCTTGTGTATCCTCAAATAGCCTGGAATCATGGCTAGCATTTTCTACTTCTAGAAAAAACTTACCTTCAAATCGTTCTGAAGGTGTTGCATTATCTGCTTGAGGTACTACTCCATGTTCTTTTTTAAATTTATCAAAAGCTTTTCTGTTTATGTCATCTTTTTGATGAGGGTCTGAGGAATGAAAAAATGTTATAACATTAATAGAGTATCTCATTTAGTTTTTAATTAAATTGCAAAAAAATTACTTTAAACCATGTATCCAAGGTACCAAACTGATTTCTCAAAACTGTAACTCACCAAGTTTCTGGAGACTCTTTGCTTTGCCAATAACATCTTTGGCAGTTCTTTTCATGCCAGAAGAGGAATGTATGTTCATATAATTAGCAATAACTTCCCATCTACAACAACCAAGGTAAGAGTTTAACAATATTAAGAAAAAAACCAAAATAGATACCATTACATTTTTATTGCTATACATTGATGGTCTAACCATGCCATTACTCTACATTACTATTGCTTGGGGTATATAGTTCTTGTTTTTCATATTTTGAAATCAACTATAATCTATAATCTTGGTTATAAGTATGCATAAAACCTTATGATCTGTGTACAAATCAAAATAAAACCAAACATTTATGTATACTTGCCAATTTAACATATACTTCTTAATAAAAGGAGGGATCACTATAAAAATAGAGCCTGAGCTTCCATTTCTATATACCAAGAGAGACTGGATATCTAACACTTCTTTGGGTCTCAACCTAGAACTCAGTAGTTCGTTCTGGTTTATGGTGGGAAGCAGCAAACTGATGAAGTATCTTGCTGTATATATGTGCTGATGTAATGGATAAGACTAATAAGTTAAAAATGCATTATGGAACAGAATTTAGTGGAAGGCTGTTTTTACAGACTCAGGCTTATCTCTACAGATTAATGCTATATATAATCAATCACTGCTCCTATTTGGATTTTCATTGACACTATCTCTGGGCTCCAGTTATGTGTTGAAGAAAAGTTTCATGAAAACCAGTACCGTGAATTTGTTCCAGCAGGGAAGAGATTCACAGCTTTAATTAGCAATTGCAGATCATCTTCTGACCAATTTTTACTGCTACTTCCACCTCCACCAGTTGATTTCTCTGCATTCTTCGATGCTTGTCGCATACGAGCCTCAGCTTCCTCTTTTTCTTTTCTAATTTGTTCATTTATTTCTTCTATCTACACAAATATTATAGGTAAATCAGGGATTTAAAGCACCCTTCTACTCTAAATACCCTTTCTGGCTGGGGCTTTGTGGTCCTTAATTCTCAATGTTTAAGTCTCAATTATCATTATCATCCTCATTTTGACACTGCACACTTCTCCCAGGCCATCCCCCAAACTGGTATCGGCTTTTCATTCTGGTTTCCAGGCTGCATAGGTCTGCTTAAGGAATCAATAGCCACCCAAAGCCTGATCTGTCCAATACTTATGTCATGAGCTTTCTATATGCTTTAGACACATTGTCAAGTTGCTAGTTACTGGGTTATCACACACAGGGCCATGTTGAACCTCTCTCTAAGCTCCTGTTTGTTCTTAGCAAATAATATCATTTATTTGTCACAAAAAGATAAACATGCAGGAATGTGCCCTCTGTTTATCTTCAAGTTCCACCCTTTGTTCCTTCTAGTCTACCTTCAAATGTGCACAAGGAAACCTTTACTTGGACCTTGAGACTTCTGTCAGCTGCTGTCTTAGAATCATCTTTAACTGTTCTCTCATTCAATCCCTTAGAACCAGTTATGAAGTCCCTATGATTCTAATTTTCAAAAGTTTTTCCCATTTCCCATCTTTCATAGTCTAGATCCTTAGTGATATAATTAAAACTAGTTACTTTATATCTATCTGATGCAACCTACCCACCAATGCCAAATAAGTTAGTATAATTTTTAACCTTCTGCTATTCAAAGACCTTGTAGTAACAGAAACTGGTCACAATGATATAAAATACCTACTTAGTTTGGTTCTACTTTTCCCAACCAACCTCATTTTCCACTCCTCCTCCCCATAACTTTCTACTCTTACCTCTCTTTTATAATTCATGCTGTTTCTCAACCTTCATTTTAATATAGTCCTTTCTCCAAGGCTGGTTCAAACCTTTCACTGATTATTCAGATGTGGACTTGTCCTTACTATCTGACATTTAGCATAGGCCCTCCATCTTTTGATCCTTAAGCCTTTTCTTTCAGCATAACTTTCTGCATTCCTTTGTGGAAGCAACAGCATTAGGTTTTTCTCCAAGAATGCCTAGGCATATGCTTTATATGTAGTATACCAATACTTACTGAACTGAATTTAACTTCTACACCTGATTCTTCATCTATAAAATGAAAAGTACACTAGACAAACAAAAATCTCTTTTGGTTCTAAATGTAATCCTATGAAAATATTCAGAGATAATTAAAAACTGGTGATTAAGGAGTAAGATGTGGTGGCACATGCCTGTATTTCCAGTTATTCAGAAGGCTGAGGCAGGAGGATCACAAGTTTGAGGAAACTTAGAGAAACCCTGTCTCCAAATAAAAAAAATAAAAAGGATTGAGAATGTAACTCAGTGGTAAAGCGTCCCTGGGTTCAATCCCTAGTACCAAAACCAATACAAAGTGAATAATGTGCTAGATACCACAAATGTAACATACATGGTGAAAAACATGCACATTAAATCCAATTTAAATCAACAATAGCACTTTACATAAACAAAACAAAGTGGGAGACAAAGAGAAATCAGATATTCTTTGCCCTTAGTAACCTACATATTAGAAGAGTGAGGTAAAATAATTAAATGCTAAATATAAATAGAAATGACATTCTTGCATTACCTGTTTTTCCAGAGCAGCCTTTCCTACTTCTTTTGTGGATGATGTGAGTGTTTCATTCAAGCACTGTAAGCTAAAGAAAAAAGGGATGAGGGCTTGCGTGTGTAGCTCAGTGGTAGAACATGTGATGCATGAAGTTCTGGGTTCAATTTCCCAGTACCTACACACAAAAAAGAAACTTTATCCTAAGGCCCTCAAAAGACTTCAACAGCAGTTCTATACATATACCTTGCTAGTTCAAGACGATCACAAAGTTTTTCCACTTCTTCCATCATTTTAACTCGTTCTGCCTCATTATCTGAAAAGTGATTCCAGGTCTAAAAGCACAAACACAAACATTTTACCTTATATCTACTGATAAAACATATATCTAAGTACATTAATATGATAAGCATAAGCTGCTTAGGAGGTTCTTCATGTGAATGTAAACAATGTCCTTGGACCCATTGCTAACTATATTCCCAGCATACTGCCCAGTGTTCTCCATGATCAGCTTGCAATATTGTACCCAAGTGTAGGCAGGGGAATAAAACAGAAAAGGAGAAGGTGAACAATACTCTCTGGATATTAAAACATTAGAACTGGTCCTCAAAGAACCATTTAAAGTTCGAGCAATTTGTAGGCTGACTCAAATTAAAATTTTTCTTTCAGCTGACTGTTCTAATGCGTACTTAACTGGAAAATCTACTGGAAATATGAAAGTAAAGAAACATTGTAACATATCCTCCTAAGGGACAGGAGGTACTATCAAAAAGTCTAATTAAATATCAAGCTCAGAATTGAACAGCATGATGTAACTGAATTATAGGAAGTAACTGGAAAATACTTCCCATATTTAAGCTGCGACTGACATATCTCCTATTCCTTACTTTTCCTTGCTTCCATGATCCATGTGATTTGGTTCTCACCAAAGTCCCAATGCTTCTTTTACTGCTGACACTTCCCAGTGGTTCCAAAAGCACTAGTAATTTTCTAGCTATCTGGTTACTTCTCAGGCTTCTCTTCCTTTATAGCAGTACCTTAAGCACTGGTGTTCACTAGGGTCCCATCCTCCACCCTCTTTACTCTATATTCTCTCCCAGAGTGATCTAATCTACTTGCGTTGTTTCTAGTGCCACAAGATGTGCATGAGTCTGTGATGATCCTGCTCTTGAACTCTAGCATGATCTGTACGCCCAGAGTCCCTCCATTTGAACGTCCCAATAGGTTCAGTGTACCCTAAACTGGACTTATCATTTTCCCCAGCCTTTCCCTCCTCCTCTGTCTACTATTTCAATTGATGTTATCACCATTCATCCGGTATTCCATGCCAGAAACCAAGGTATCTATAAACTTTATACCTCCCATACTTCCTCCAACACACAATCAGTCCCAACAGTCAGTAGCCTATTATATACTTCCTAAATATCTCTTCATTTCATTAACCTTTTCCCATTCCCACCATTTCTACTTTATTTCAAGCCATACCAATTGGAATGTGCCAAAAAACTTCTGATTAGTCTCTGTGCCTCTCATCTTCTCTGAATACTCTAACCAAAAGTTAGAAGATCAGATTTAAGCTCTTTAGCAAGACATATAAAGCTCTTCAAACCTTGCTCCTCTACATGTTCAGGTGCTTCTCACTCACTAAATCTCATTACCTCTGCATATCTGTATTCTCTCAATATTCCTCCATCTCTCTTATCCGGTGTAAACACTGCTTTGCTTGGCTAAATGCTACTAGAAGCATTCCTTGACTACCTTTTTGGTATCTTTTCATCCTAGAGCTCATGCTCATCTTGAAGTATCTGAATTGCTTATTTGTCATTTTCTATTACAAGGAATCAGTGGATTCCTTGAAGGCAAGGACTGTGTCATCATTATACCCACATTAATTATAACTGCTTGGTACATGGTAAATGCTCATCAGATACTTGATGACTGAAAAATTAATTTATGCTGGAAAGGAATATTAAAACAAAGTTACTAAGTATCAGAACTTTTATCCTCACTTATGCATAATCTCTAAGAACTATTCAAACTTTCTAGTTCCTACCTGGTCTTTTTAAGGTTTTTACCAAGTTCTCATCATATGCTGAATGTGCCGAGTACATTTGAATTGCTTCATTCAATATTCACAACTCTCTATGATCTCAGCCACAGTACAGGTGAGGAAAGTGAGGCACTAAAGTGTTTAGGTAACCTCCAGGGGGGTCCCACAGATAGTAAGTGGTAGGTAGTGAATGGCTTCAAAACCCGACAGCCTGCCCTGAGTCCATGCTCTTTACCACTTTGACACCCTGCATCCTCCTGAAAACAATCTTTCAGCCAGGGGAAATATGAAGAGAATACTTCATTTTTCCATTTAGATTTTCCTAGTTTACCAAAATGCCTAAAGAGACAACCAGTACATGTGTTTTTATTAACTCTCTTTCAAAAAGTTTACTGATGGGGCTGGTTAATTTCAATTGTTATTAACTGAAGATTTAGGATAGCATACTTTATGCTATACATGCTAGTATCTAGAGCATTCTGGACATTCATGCGAAAGATTACATGATTTTTCTATACATATTAAGCATTTACATATTTCCTGAATTTAACTACAATGGTACAGAATACAATATTCTCTTATAGCTATCTCTACATAGCTCGGAATTTCACAAATATACTCATTCGATGTAGTTTAATAAGGTGAAATATTGCTCTCTGAATTTGCCAATTTAAAAATGTAAGAACATCTCTTACACAAAATCACATTAAAAAAATTTTTTTTCAATACTTTTAATGAAAATTCTATTTGAATGAAAACTACCAGTACTCACCCAAATGATATTCCTTTGTTTAGATAAAAATGAAAGTGTAACTTCTAAAGGAACTTTTTCTAAGATAAAAATTAACTTTATCCATTAGGAAGCAACCAGCTAAAACCAAATTGTTGCATTCTCAGAAAACAATTTGGTTTCTCCAACAAACATGGCCATAGGGGAGGGAGAAGTGATGTTAGGTGGGTTGTTACAGAATTAGAGGGTCTTAAGAAATACAATTAGGAGCTACAATAACTAAAGGTTTTATATTCACCCTTTTTAAATCCTAATTTGTTTACAGCAACTATTAAAAAAATTGAGTGTAATCCCAGCACTTGGGAGGCTGAGGCAGGAGGATCGTGAGTTCAAAGCCAGCCTCAGCAACTCAGCGAGGCCCCAAGCAACTCAGTGAGACCCTGTCTCTAAATAAAATACAAAATAGGGCTGGGGATGTGGCTCAGTGGCCGAGTGCTCCTGGGTTCAATCCCCAGTACCAAAAAAAAAAAAAAAAAAAAAAAATTGAGAAAATCAGAGGGATCTGAATTTAGGTGAGGAATCAAAATATTTAAACAACTTTTTGGTTTGATAACAGCATGATATTAAAAAACTATATGTGCACACAAAATTTTAAAAAATGAACCTAAAAACAAACTTACATTTAAAGATAAAACATGTACATCTGTTTATATTTGCATAATGTAAGAAAATAAATAATCTTTAAGCTTAATCAGCCACTGGTTTACCAGTGCCTGGTTCAGTCAGACATACCTTGCATGAGTTTCGAAGTTTTTGCCTCTCCTTTTTAATGGCTTTTTTCTGGATATCTTTTTCCTTCTTTGCCAATAATGCTTGCTGTCTAACTTCCTCCTCCTCTTTCTCCTTAGCCAACCGAGCAGCTTCTAATTCAGCTTGTCTTTGCTTTAAAAATAGGGAGTAAAATCATTTTGATAAGAAAATTAGTAAGAAAAATGGTGGAATGAGACAGACATCGTTACCCTATGTACATGTATGATTACATGAATGGTATGAGTCTACATCATGTATAACCATAGAAATGAAAAGTTGTACCCCATTTGTATATAATGAATCAAAACGCAGTCTATAAAATAAAAAACTTCCAAATGTTAAAATAAAACACACTCCTTGTCCATGAAAAAAAAGAAAATTAGAATTTCAAAATGCTCTATGATTTAAAAATTCAATCTTTTAATTAGTTACAAAAAAAGGGGGCTCATCAACTTATTGAAAACTGAACTAGGAGGGATAGCAAACTACTCAAGTTCTACCAGCATTTATCAGAAAACAAAAAAGACATATTAGAAATAAGCATAGTAGAAAGGAATTTATATGACATCATGTGTTTGTTCAATAACAATTTGCTATCAAGGAAGTTCTAACTATAGATTTTACCAACTTGTCAAGAACCATTTAGAGTAGTACCCAATTTCCTGCTTCCAGATTATAGTTATTTTAACTAATTTTAAATGATTAACAAACATTTAAAGTCCAATATAATCAAATGTCACCTTACTTTTTCTTTAGCTTCTTGTTCCTTCCGTTTTGCTTCTGCTTTTGCTTTCTTTTCTGCTTCTTTCTTGGCTTTTTCTTCTTCTTTAAATTTTTTTATCCTTGGATCACAGCTATAAGCATTGTCTACCCAAAAATATCAGTTAATCTTTTAAATTCTAACATTTAAAGAACTTTAAACATCAATTATAAAAACATTAATTATGCTTACCAACTAATGTTCTTATTCTGTTCATTTCTTCTTTTTTCCTTTGTGCCCTTGTTGCTCTGTTCTGCTTTTCAATCCATCTTCTCTCATCACGACTATATAACAGAAAATATTGGAAGCAAATTAGCATTTATAAAGGTATGACCGGAAAGGGCAATATTTTTTTAATTTATAGGTAAATAACGTCTTACATGGTTAAAAATGCTGTATCACTATTAACATTAAAGTGTGCTTCTATTATTGATTTTGGTTAGTTTTCTTCAACATGCAGGTCAAAAGAATTTCTCTCCACACTCAGGGAAAAGTTAAAAAAAAAAAAACCCAGGTTAAGCAACCAAAAGAAAAATTTGCTGAATTGAGCTATCTTGACAATTTGGGGCAAGGAGGATAAATAGGGAATGAACCCAGAGGCACTTTAACACACAGTGAGCTCCATCCCCAGCTCTTTTTAAATTTTTAATTATGAGAAAGGGTCTCACTAAGTTGCTTAGGGCCTCTCTAAGTTGCTGAGGCTGGCTTTGAACTTGTGATCCTCCTGGGCTGCTGGGATTATAGGGTGTGCTGCCCTCTTGGCATAGGCCTAATCTGTTATTGAACTGACCCCATCTAGTTTAATTGTATGGAGGAATTTCAAAATACTGTGTCAGAGAAAATAACGGCTGGGAAATGTAGCTCAGTGCTAAAGCACATGTGCAGCATGCATAAGGCCCTTCTTTCAATTTCCAGCACCAAGAAAAAAACACACACACACACACGTAAATATGGCTTATTTTTATATCATTATAATACCAAAGAAATGTGTTCCTTTATTAATGATTTGCATACCTACCATTCTGCTTTTTCTTTTTCTTCTTCATCTAAATATGAAAATTCTCTCCAAGAGTCAAAATTATACCTAATATAGATAGAAAAAAATTAAGACAGAATAAAAACATTCCTTTTAAAATTAAGTTAGAATCATACAATTTTAAAAAACAGTAATGGCAAGCAGATAAGTTAGTCTGAATGGCTTCTTTCGTCTCTTTTGGTATTAAACCAATACTATGCTCAAGTCCTCAATGTCATCATCTTTTGTTAGGTTACACTGCATTTGGTATGAAAATTTAAAATACATTCATCACCCTTAAGTCAAAAATCACACCTCACTATCCTCTTTTCTTTCTTAGGTTTGTTTCTATCTTGCCTAGGACTTGTTAAAGTTTCCCCTGCCTTTTCACTTTCACTTTGTTAAGTTTTAAAGTAACTCCAATAATGATTATTTTATTGCTGAATGTACAGACAACTGTACTGGCAAGTAAATCTTACATAATTTTTTCCCACAGTAATTTTATGTTCCATATTTATTAAATATTTAATAAGAAAACAATAATAATAAAATGTGCTAAATACTGTTTATTGAAAATTAGTCACTTAAACAAAAAGCAATGTTTTCCTCAAATACACTAACATTTTTAATGGGAAGACTAAGTGAAAACGTGTTAAGTTTCACTGAATTCAAATGATTATTCAGTATTTTAATTTTAGTTATCTAGAGCTCATTAATAGAAAACAAGCTAAATAAAGCAGTCATAAAAGCCTCAATATCAGAGAAGATACAGAACATTATGTGAAACCTTTATTCATTTCAGAACAGTGCTTTTGTTCAGTAAAGGTTCCGTGATTCACCTATCCCTCAATGAATTTATAAAGCATCACGTATTTATTAAAAACTTAAAAAAATGAGAGCAACATAGAAGCATTCACTTACCAGAAAGAATAAAATGCATCTACATCTTCAAATGATGAATTCATATCGCCAAGTTTAGGAACATTTTTCTTATTTGACCATCTGACATATTAAAAGAAAAATTCAACTGAAAAATTTTGCACAAAAGTTCTACCTACAGTCTAATTTATTAAAAACAACAACAGTCTTTACTAATCCCCTCTAACGCCTCGCCCCAATAATCTCTGCAATTAAAAGATGAAGCTGGAAGGTCAATAGTCATACAACAAACAATATAGTGTGAAGAAAGTGAAGATAAGGGTGGATTGGAAGGTGGCAAGAGGCAATGGAATAACCTTCAAGTTATCCTCAGTTCCAAAAAGTACAATGATTTTGTTGTGTTGGTGATTGCATCTAGGGCCTTGCACTCATCACTGACCTACACTCCCAGCCTCCAAATTCAATGATGTAGTAGCTATCAGGCAGGTTAGAAAAAAAATGGCAACTAGCCTTTTTCCCCCAAGCTCACTTACTCCTGCCATAAAAGGTAGCACAGAAGCAACATTAATGTAAGGCCTGGCCTTTAAAATGAATTAATATTGATGGAAGGAACAAACTTTCATCCCTCACCACCTCTGCTTTAGAGTTAGACTTCTAGGCGTGGCATTTCACCCATCACCTCTGAAAAGGATCCCAAGGCTGTTACTGACGCATATTTTCAACTTTGCGAAATCACTACACACAAAAATACTATATCCTAGCCAGGTATGGGTGGCGCATGCCTGTAATCCTAGCTCACAGGAAGTTCACAAATTGGAGGCCAGCCTGAGCAAGATCGTGAATATAAAAAATAAAAAGGGAGGCTGGAGTTGTGGCTCAGAGGTAGCGTGCTCGCCTAGCATGTGTGAGACCCTAGGTTTGATCCCCAGCACCACATAAAAATAAAGGTATTGTGTTCACCTACAACTAAAAAAAGTATACGCACACACCACACACACATAAAAAACCTAAAGACTAAAAGTAAATAGATAAGAAGGGCTCAGTGGTAGAATGTCCCTGTGTTCCATCTCCAGTACTAAAGTAAAATAAAATATCATAAAATAAAATTAAATTAAATATAAAATACAATAAAATAAAATAAAATAAAATAAAATAAAATAGCTATATCTTTATACCACCTTTAGTACTCTTGTAAAACAAATATAAGAAAGAGAGGAACAAGCATTAGGCTGCATCAACTACTAAATCAAGTGTTCAGCTGGGTGCAGTGGTACATGCCGATAATCCCAGCAGCATGGGAGACTAAGGCAGAAGGATTCCAACTTCAAAGAAAGCCTCAGCAACTCAGAGGTCCTATGAAACTCAGCAAGATCCTGTCTCAAAATAAAAAAATTTTAAAAAGGCCAAATATGTGGCTTAGTAGTAAAGTGCCCCTGGTTCAATCCTCAATACCAACAAACAAACAAACAAACAAAAAAAACAAAGTGGTTCAAAAATTTAGCTACACAGTTGAATCACCAGGAAGGATTAAAAATTCCTAGTTAATCAGCATCTCTCTAGAGGAAAAAGGCACAGTATGAGGTTTTTTTAGGTTCTCTATAAACTCTCCAGGTGATTCCAGTGTGAAGCCAAAACAGGCTTTGAGGGACTAAAAATAGATTATTGATACTAAGCACACTATCATAAACTCTTTAATGAAATAAATTATGTATGCTTTAATCTTAAATATAAGTCATCCTTTGTCAGAGATGCTTTATAATAAAGTGATATGGAAATTAAAAAAAAAAAAAAAAAAAAGGATCAAGCTAGGTGTTGTGGCACATGCTATAATCTCAACTCCAGAGACTGAGGCAGGAAGATTTCAAGCTTGATGCCAGCCTCAGCAACTAAGTGAGACCTCTTTTCAAAATAAAAATAAAAAGGACTGTGCTGTGGATATGGCTCAGTAGTTAAGCCCCCTTGGATTCAATTCCTGGAACCCCCCCTAAAAAAGAAAAGAAGAAAATGGATCAAAAGCTTTTCTTAATGATAATAAGTCAAACAGTGTACCCAATTAGTGTTCCAAATGATAAAAAGTTAAAAAAAAAGTATTATCACCTAACTATCAATATCACATTACATAAAGCCAGATACAGTTTTTCTGCCAAAAGAAATTTAAAAGAAAAATATTCCATAGATCATAAAAGGAGTTTCACTAGGTAAAGGCAGAATTTTGTTTAGAGACAAAATAAATGAGAATAAATTTACCAGAGGGCTCAATAAACGAAGAGGAGGACAAGCCTGTGGAAATAATTTTATAAATAAACTAATAAACTAGGCACAGTGTCGCATGCCTAAAATTCCAGGAACTCAGGAGGCTGAGGCAGGAGGATCACAAATTCAAAGGCAGCCTCAGCAACTTATCCAGGCACTTAGCAACTTAGTAAGACTCTGTCTCTAAATAAAATACAAAACAGCTAGGGATGTAGCCCTGTGGTTAAGTGCCCCTGGGTTTAATCCCCAGTACCAAAAAAAACCCAAAAAACAAACAAAGAAACAAACAAAAAAACCCTAATAGCAGGGCAAAATAGCAGGAAACCTGGAAGACTACACAAAGCAAGCTAAGAGAGGTTTATGATTAAAAGGGGAAACGCTTTAAACTCACCTGGAATTCCTTTCAAACACTGGGGAAAACACTTCAAAGAAATTATCCTTTGCTTCACTTTTAGAAGGAACTGAGTTATCAAAAGTAGGATCTACACTGTTAAATGCTCGTCTTTTCACTGGATCAGATAACATTTCATAAGCTAAGGAAAAAAAAGCAAGATTATAGCACCATAAGTTTACCCCTTTTTTTTCCTAAGAGAAAACAAATATCCCCTTCATTCAGAAGTTATTAATTTTCATAATTAAAATTTTGGAGGGTGGAGAGGATTTAATTTAGGTAAGGACAGTTCTAGCACTACTAGATATAACTGGACATAACTCCTTTAAGTACTTCTTATATAGTAACTGCTCAAGAAAAGATGATGACCCTGGGGGAAAAGAAACAACTAGAAAATTAACTGTTAGATCCCAAGGCTATAAAAGATGGCTCTTAGGCTTCTAGAGTAATATGTAATACGAGTGGGTTAAGATGAGGAATTTTGAAAAGTGCATATATAATTATTTAACAAGTATCATCAAAATGTAAAATTACATTTAGGAAACATTTAGAAATGGTGGTTACTATGTTAACTTGCCTAATGAGCATATGGCTACATAAATAGCAATAAAAAATTATGGTACATTATGATATCATTAACTTATTATTATTATTTTTTTTTCCTAGTGCTGGGGATGAAACCCAGGGCCTTCTCACACATTCTAGGCAAGTGCTCTGAAACTGAGCTCACTTCCAGCTCCCAATTTAAATTAGCAAAATGTAGGGGACAATTTATTCTCACAAGAAACTAACTTAGCAAAAAATCTTAGTAGTCTCATCATTAAATATAATGCTTATATGAATCAACTACAGGATAAGTTTCTGGTAAGAGTCATCTGGGGATCCATTAAAATGCAGATTCTAATCAGTAGGTTGCAGGGCCTGAGATGTTGCATTTCTAACAAGCTGCCAGGTGTTAATGCTGTCTAGGAGAACCTCACTTTGCTTAGCGAGGCTCTGGGGAAATAAAAATAACCTGATATAACTAAAAATGTTTTAAAATATCATGGGATAGTAATGAACTACATATCACATAGGAAACCCAATCCCAGCATTTATTAAATAAAACTTTGAGAAATTCCTGACTATAAAATATTTTCTTACCTTTAGTTATACAAGTGAAGTAATCGTTGTCTCCTTCTTTTATTGGTTCACCTGCTGCTTTCCGTTTGTCTGGGTGATGTTTTAAGACCATTGCTTTATCTACAAAATGAGTCAGATTTGTCACTTCAGGCATCAAAACTAAAAATAAGGATGAGCTAAATACAGACCATCTCCAAAATTGCAATGCTAATTTTAAAATCTTTTCTTCCAAGGTGAAATGTGTCCTTATTAAGTGTGGAAATTACAGAGCAACTGAAAGAATTATTTTAAGAAATCAGCCAAAGTACCAGCACCCAAAGACAAATACAGAATATTCTTGTGTATTTATTCATAGGCATTGGTTTCCCTTAAGCATATGCTTTAAAGAATTTAGGTGTGCTGAGGGGTGCAGTTCAATGGTAGAGTGCTTGCTTATTTAAAAAAAAAAAAATTAGGTGTGATCATACTGTATATACGAATTTATATTATTTTTGCTTTTAAGTTAACATTAAATCATTTTCCTTTTCCCATTTTTTTTTTTGTCAACTCTTCAAGTTTCCCTTTTAGTGACTATTCAGGACAGTATTTCAAGTACAACTGTCATTATGTAAGTATTTCTCTACTGCTGGAAATCTGGATTATTTGCAATGTTTCACTATTATAAATTACTTCAATCTGAATTCATTTTGAATATAAGTACTTTTCCATATTTAGGACCTTTTTCTGAGGATAAATTTATATACAAGTGAAATTAGTGAATAAAAATGTAGAACAAGTTTCATTACAAAATTTAGACTATTTCATTTTCTTATGTAAACATCCTTTTCACCACAATCTCAACTAGCACAGGGTCTAAAAAAAAAAATCACTGGTGATATAAAATACCACTGTGAAAATTATCACTGGTGCTCAAAGTTTTTTGTTTCTACCTTTCATCTATCTATAGAGAGAGGAGGGGTTATCTGTTTTGTGTCACTTTATAATAAGATATTAGCTATTAATAGCTATTGAGCATTTGCATGAGTCAGGCCTATTTATCTCAATAACTCTATGAGGAAAGCATTATTTGTTTCTTCAATTCACAGATGAGACAGAGAAGTTAAGCAAACACAATCTTCGCAATCTACACGAAGTTCTGACCAAGTCAGGCTCTGATCCAAGCAGTCCCTCACTCCTCAGCCTGTGTGCATGCAGCAACTCTTTATATTTGATGTCTGTTGCTAATGTTTTTCCCCCAAGTGTTGTGTTTGCACTTGTTTTAAAAATTAATTTTTATTTATATAATTACTTATCATTTCCTCTACAGCTTTTTCCAGTATTTATAATTCTTATAGTATCACAAATGTTTTTTATGCTTAGATTTAAAAAAAAATGAATTTCTTAAATCTTTTCTGGATTTAATAGTTGGGGAGGTATTTAAACTTGTCATTTCTCAAAATCCTAATATAATCTTAACCCTAAAATTCCCTTTCCACTGATTTGCAATGCCTCTATCACAGTAAATTTTATAAGAGCTTGTTCTGGTTACTCATTCGTGCCCCAGGATTATCTTTAAAATGACCACAGCTATCTAATATACTTGATGGTAACTGCCAAAAACCATAAGTTTCTTCTACCTAAAAAAAAAAATTTATCTAATATTTATCTCTTATTTAGTAATTTATTTCACTGACACAAACTCCCAAAATAACATAAAAAGGTTAGATTTCCCTGTGGATATTAGCATTATAGTACTTACGCCATACAGTTAAGTTTCCAAGTAGTAGGCCTTAAGCACTTACCAAAGGGAATTAACTACATTTCTTTTCAAAGTTCTAATCAAAAACGAAATGTGTTCATACTTTCACTATTAGAAAATCACAGACTTAATATTATCTGAGATATAAACATATTTAGCTATATTATTTCCTAAGTTGGATTCCTGAGAGAAAGCCTACTTGTTCATAAGCTTTATTAATCTTTTAATGTACTGGTAAATTCAATTTGCTGCACCTTTTTTTGGAGGGGGTGTTACAAATAAGATTTGTTTGCAGCTTTTTTTAGTTCCCTTTGCTAGGTTTTCATACTTTGGTTGCATTAATTTCACAAAATGAATTGTTCCATGCTAGGGGTGTAGCTCACAGGCAAAACACATGCTTAGCACAAGTGAGGCCCTGGGTTCAATCCCCAGCACTGCAGGAAAAAAAAAAAAAAAAAAAAGACAAAATGAACTGTTCCAGAACAGTTTATGTTCAGCATGAGCATTTTCAAGTACTTCAACACATGAAATATAATTCACCTGAAAAATTACCTGGGCCTAAAAATGGTTTTTAGAAGATAATTCTTTGGGTAACTTTAAAAATTTCTTCTTCAGTTTTTACTGAAATTTTCAAATTCACTGCATATAACAGTAGTTTCAATTAAAAGTATTTTCTATAATGGCTTTCATCCTTTGTATATTTCACTATTTGTTTTTCTTCTTATTATTAAACCCATTTTGGAATATTGTTTTATCTCTTCTATTTCCTTCCTCCATCTTCCTTATTGTTGTTCTTTTAAACAATGAAATTGAATTTCTACTTTATTTTTTTCCCTGTTTTAAAAAAAGTAACATAATAGTTAAGGCAATGACTTGCTATGGTACAATTCTAGTTGCCATTCCTTTTTGATAGGCAACAATCTTACTTTTGCATCTATAAATACAATTTTCATTTTCCTAGGTCCCAAAGTATTTTTAACTTCCCAAGTGATTGTTTCTCTGGTGTGCTTCACAATGACTTCATCCAGTTGAGATAAAATTTAGAGGAATAAATTTTAAGACTAATATGTTCAGATCTTAAGTATTCTACTTAATGATCTAACAACTGTAGATACCCACACAACTACAGTAATGTAAGAAGAAATGCAGGTCATTTCCATTACCCAGAGTTCCCTTGTATCCCTTCCAGGTGACTCCCATCCCCTATCAACTAGGGCAACCACTTACTGTTCTGTCACTACATTACTTTTATATGTTCTTGAACTTCATATGAAACCTATAGTATCCTTTTGTGTCTGGCTTCTTTTGCTCAACATCATGTTTTGAAATTCTTTAGTATATTGGTAATTTGTTCTTTTTTACTGCTGAGTAGGATTCTGTGTACTAAAATATAGCAGTTTGCTTATACATTTTCCTGTTAGTGAACATTAGGGTGGTTTCCTATTTATGAACATTTTGAATAATGCTGGTATAAACATTTCTGTGGAAATTTTTTTTACCCATTTTTACAAATTCTGCAAGGGTTCAGAAGTGGGACAAATACATCTGTTTTCCTGAGGTCCAAGATCTTCCTTCTAGTTAGGTATAGCAGTCATTTCTCTATTAACATTGGAGAAGAGACATTTTAAATTCTAGCTGGTTCAAGCAAAAAAGAAATTTATTAAATGTTATTAGGTAGTTCACAAAATTTTCATGAGAACCAAACTATCATGTTTGGAAGCCCATGATTCCATTTTTACTTGACAGTTCAGAAACATGATGATCCCACCACTGATGGGCACAATCACTGTGCCCCGCAACTGCTGATACCAAGCACAAGCTATGATCCCTGCCATGTAGCCCATAAAAGCTTTAAGTTTCACTGTGCAGTGCTCTTCCCCACTTGACAGCAAATGGATTTCCTGTAGCATGGCCTAACTGCCTACTGTTCTCCTTTGAATCTGAAGTGTGTGCTAATTAGTGAAACCTAAGTCACTTGTCTACACATTCTCATCTCAAGACATAAATATTTTTAAAAATCAGTAAAGTTTTCTGATTTGCACTTGTTTCTGATTTCTTCTTTAGGGAAATACTATGTTTCTTTAATTCTCTTCATCTGAACCTGGGAACATTTCTCAAGGTTGTCTCTGGCTTTACTGTGCTTTCTAACTGTACATTAGCCTTTGTAATTTTATATTCTGCTCTCATATTTTTAGTTTTCAAACAGCCTCTACTGATTTCTCCCTAGTTCTCCCTTTGCAATGCTAACATCATCCTAATACAATGCCTTCATATTTCACTGACAACATACAGTAGAGATTTCTTTAGTTTTCTTTTAGTATAACTTTTTTTTTTTTTTTTTTTTGTGGTGCTGGGGATCGAACTCAGGGCCTTGTGCTTGCGAGACAGGCACTCTACCAACTGAGCTACATCCCCAGCCCCTCTTTAGTTTTCTTTTGAACCTCAAGATAAAATCTGAAAGAATAACTCACTTTTTGGTAGAGAAGAGGATCAAGTTTGTCTCCTCTTAGGCTGCACTATTTTTTCCTACACTGATTTTTTTTGCCTCATCATATTTAGTCACCCATGTGTATTAGAAGGTTCTATCATTCTACTTATAAACTGTTCCCGGAAGAGACTTAAGATGTTACCCAATTTAAGAAAATAATGTAAAGACAGCCAAAAGACTGGTCAATTTGAAAAAGAAACAAAGGTAATCTGGGAACAGCTGTTATACATTTACTAAATTTCAGTCAGGCACAGTGGTACAGACACACGCCTATAATCCCAGTGACTAGGGAGGCTGAGGCAGGAGCTTTCCAAGAATGAGGCCAGCCTTGGCAACTTAGTGAGACCCTGTTTCAATAAAAAAAATAAATAAAAAGGGCTGGGGGATGTAGCTCAGTGATAGAGCACTACTGAGTTCAATCCCAAATACCACAAAAAGGAAGGAACAAAAAAAATTTCTTCCCCTCATGAAAAACAAGTTTCTCAGGTATTTTGAGGCTACACTATTAAAGCAGCTTTTATTGTATGATCACGTTGCTACTGTTACAAAAAGTCTTTAAATATAATTTTTTAAAAGTTTGAAAATTTTCATTTTAAACTGTCACAAATAAGTAGAGCTAAGAGTCTTAAATCTGGAAAATCCAAATTATCTGATTATTACTTTCATGCCAAGAATATGAAACCTACACATGGCATTTGCCAGTATGTACTTCAAGAACAAAATTACATAAGGAATTTATTATCCCCACCTCCTTTTTTATATTTTATTTGGAGACAGTCTCAATGAGTTGTTTAGGGTCTTGCTAAGTTGCTGAGGCTGGCTTTGAACTTGTGATCCTCCTGCCTCACCCTCCTAAGTCACTGGCATTACAGGCATGCACCACCATGCCCGCTGTACATAAAGAATCTAAATACTACCATGTGTTTGAACATGATGTAAGAACTCTAAGGATCTCACATACTATCAGATTTGCATTATAAAAATACTTGCAAAAAAATCAAGGATTTACAAACAGTAATTGCATTTTCACTTTCGGACTAGACTTTCAGAAAGCAATAAGTATCAGTGGTCTATTTTATAGTTCTAGTTTATAGACCTATTTAAATACTACCTCGTTTATAGAGGTAAGAGAATGACAATATCCTTCTGAATAAATGTCGGACATTCAACAAGAGTGGTATGGAGTGAATTACAGTTCCCCTTATGGTTAACGGTCTGCGCAGGTGTGGAAAGACTACTCTACAAAATATTCAAAAATTAATTTCTATTATGTCAAGAAAAAGTGTGGACTTAACAAAAACAAATGGGTATTTCTTTTATAATTTATTGCTCATTTTTAATCCTTTAAAGACAAAAAAAATTCCTTCATTTTAAAACAGCAACTATTTTCATAGTTCAAAAATATCTAATTTTTTTTTTTACTAATTTATATGCACTATGACATATTTACTTAAATGCTATTCTTACAGTAAGACTCTGCAGATACTTTTCCATGGTAAATGGTATTTCTGGCATTTATGTGTACTGTGATGACTATCTGTATACACTAGCAAACATTCTATCTAAAATCATGCCAGCCTTTTAAGAAATACAGTAATAGGTATAAAATAATCTGATAAATCCCTTCACTATTAAAAAATATTTCCTGTGATTTTCCTAAATATAAGCATCAATGGGAAAATTTCTGAGTTTATTTACTACACTAAGTCTCAACCAGTCTTGTTTAGCCATGTTCATCCAAGCACAATACTTTCTCTTCTTGACTGGCCTTGACTCCCTATTCCTTTTCCAAATGGCCACAATCTTACCTCCTCTGACCTCAATATCCATTCTCTACAGTGGAGGGCAGAACATTCTCCTAAGATAAAACACAGAGAACTAATCACCTTCACCTTTTTCATTAAACTTCACTAATCAAGGTGTTTAAGGAATTATGTCCACAGAAATGCAAAAGATAGGACATTTAGGCACATTAAGGGATGGTCCCTTTGAAGGAATATGAGATCTGGGTTCCCAACATTTTCCTCCCCCAATATTTAACCTTGTCAAAGAAAGTAACATGAAGCACTGGATAACTCTTGGGCAGAGGAAAGGGTGGCATCAACAAAGGTGTGACCTAAAACCACAAAATAATATTGAAAAACTAAAGAGACAAAGCAGGGCTTCCACTGAGTACAGCTGCCCACACTTCCAAAGATAGATAAAATATTTTTAATAGCTTGCTAGTGGAGTATTCTTTATCCTGCCTGCCTGCTCCTCACAGTTCTCGTTCTCTCTCTCTCTCTCTCTCGCCCACACACACACACACCCACCCACTCACACACTGATTTCTTATCCCTAATGAGAAAGTCCATATATCATTGATTTTTTTTCTGGTTCTGAAGGCAAAGGAGACCATGGTCTTACATTTTATATTGCTATGACAATTATTACACATACTGTTAAATGAAGAGTTATTGTGACAGATGATGATCCTGCACATTTTTTCAAAATAACATTTCCTATACCAAATATACGATTATTTCAAAATAAGTACTTACGAGCTGCTTTGATCTGTCTCTGTGTAGCTTTGTATCGTACATGGCCAAGTCCAAGAACTGCATAATGATCTTGGTTCTGACAAACACACAAAAGGAAGTCAAGTTTGAAATGGAGCAATATATCCCATCCCTTATATTCTGGTGCCCTAAAACAGTATTTCCCACAGTGATACTATAATAACAGGAACCCAGTTCTGAATAAATGGGATCTGTGGGGCTGGGGTTGTGGCTCAGTGGTAGCATGCTTGCCTAGCATGTGTGAGGCCTGGGTTTGCTCCCTCAGCATCAGATAAAAATAAAATAAAGGTATTAAAAAAAAAATCAAACCTATTAAAGAAAAAAGGGATCTGTGGTCATGTAACTTTCAGAAATGTAGATTGCTGTATAATTGATAATTTGTATGCACATAAGCCTAATAACAGCTCCAAAAAAGTCCTCCAATTACAAAAAGGGGAAAAAAAAAAAACCCACTAGAAGTCTGTAAAACCTAGCATTTTCTAGAAATTATTTGAAAGTATGCTTCTCTCTCTTCACATCTATTTATATAGATGTTTAATATCCTATAGCCCTCTGTAATCAAGGAACATCCAGGAACATTTCAGAACTGCTGTAGGTTGGTTCAATGGACAATGACAGCACAACATGAGGAACCCTAAGGAATAAAGAAGGTAGGCTGGGTGAAACTCTGGAGAAACTGAGGGATGAGTTTCTCTAGATAGAAAGTACCTGCTTTCATTTCTCCTTTGGTTAAGATTCTAGAGAATTCAGAAGTTGAGGTAGCAACTGGGATGAGGGCTCCTTACAGAACTCAAATTGTCATTTAGTCTTGGAGAATGAGGAGAGCTATCAGGTGAAGGGGAGTTGAGGGCACACAACATGGGAGAAAAAAGCCAAACAGGGCTGACTAGTTTTCTTTTAAATTTAGGATTACGAACATCACATGGATGGGATCCTTTATTATGTCTGGAAATCACAGTGTTCCAATCAGTTCACTTTCCCACTCCCTAGCTACTTCAAACCTTCTGTCCTCTAGTGCTTCCACATACCTCACACACCTTCCTCCACCCACAAGCTGATGGCCGTGACTCTTGCTTAACTAAAAAATACAGCTATCCCAAACTAAGTTAGCTGTACAATAGTGTTATTTTTGTTATCAATTTGACCTTAATAAAATCATTACAAATTAGTATTATCCTACTTGAATGCTAGAATCTACCAACCTCCTTGCACTTGGACACCTTCTCTTCTTCCCTCCTTTCACAATTGAGAAAGACTTCCTTGTTATGATGAATTACTTCATGCTTCCTATATGTTCTGAAGCCCATCCGAGAGCTTCTCAGAGTAGCATCTTTCACCTTCTCCTAAATTTCAACTGGATTATTTTCATCAGTATAAAAGATGCCATTATCTCTCATCCTTAAAAACTCTTCCAAGACCATCCTTTCCCAAAACTCTGCTTGTTAGTTAAAACTTCTTGAGAAAGCTGTCCACACTACATTCTTATTCTCTTGCTTTCATTTTTCAACACACTTCAATCTGGTTCTGCTTTGACCATTCTCACCCCAGGTGCTGAAACTTGTTTCTTCCAGTATCAATTTCTACCCTCACAGTGACTTCAACTTCCAGTGGCTGCCTTGAAACATTGTCTCCCTTAAGAGTTTCTATGAATCCATTCTTCATATACCCACCCTTCCCAATACAAATCTTCCAGTAGCCATTTTCAGTCATCTTTACTGGCTTCCTGAAGACTTTCAAAGGTTAGTCTTGGGGTTTGTTTTTCTCACCCTATACTTTGATCCTATGGGATTTCATCCAATGTGATGCTGTTGTAATACATAATACTCTGGATATGCTAAAGACTCCCCAACTAATTCTAGTGCAGACCTCTCCTCTAACCTTCTTCTCTCTAACCTCCTGGCCTATGACCCTCTCTGCCTTGGTCACCCACTTCCAAACACAGGTTTAGTATTCCACTTCCCTGAAGATGCTAAGCCTTTTCTCACTTCAGGGTCACAAGCTTTTCTTCCTGCCTGGCATATTCTTCCCCCCACAACTCCAGTCTTATCCTTCCGGCTGCAGCTTAAATGAGACCTACATCTCTACTTTTTCGGTTGTTGTTTCCTCCAAAGTTCTTGAAAATGACCAGTGCTTAAAATGCTCTAATGGCTTTCCGCTGACTATTCCTCCTTGCCCCTCCCTCCCTCTATTGCAGCCACTTGCCTTCTTTCAGTTTCTTCTTTTTGCCTCTGCACAAACTCTCCACGTGCAATGTTGTTCTCCTTCATCTCTGCATATCATTCATGTTTTATCTTAAGTGTCAACTCACAGCCCATTCCCATCTACTCAATCTAACATAGTCACCTAGATAGATAGTTTATTCATATCATTGCCCAAATGTTCTGCATTACTTTTTCTCTGTCTGCCCACTGAAATATAAACTACGTGGAAGCAACAATGATGTCTTGTAGGGCACAATATCCTCAGTACCTGGTGTTTGACAAGTAGCAGGTGCCTGATTCATACTTGATGAAATAATTAACTGGACATTGAAGAACTGTTACCATGCTCTGATGTCATCTACCTCCGATGTCATTTCTATATGTATGACTTTCTTCTCAACTTGAACATTCCCCAATTTTTTCTTCTCCTGGCCCTATCTTCACCTCAAGTTACTATCTTCTCTCACTTTCTTGACAATCCAGCTATGAAAGTATTTTAAATCTACATCTCTACATCATCATCCCCTCATCACTCCTCAACCCACAAAGGAGTGTATTTCCAATCCTTTTACCAGAATAACTTTCAATGAAGCCATTTATACTTGTTTCTCAAATTCAGTGAGCTTTCATCATTTTTCATGTTATATATGACTGATGTCTCTCTGAAGCAGTGATACTGGTGAACACTTTCTCCTTGAAACTTCTTCCTCCCTTAGTTTATGGAAGGGTATAGTGCCTAAAGTTCAATAAACCTTTGTTGAACCAATACATTTATTTCTCCTGTATCTTTCACACTTCTTAGTATCCCTTGCTGTTCCTTTTCTTCCTACCTCTTAAATGTTAATGTTCCTCAATGATCAGTCCTTTTCCTTTGAAATTGATGACAGGAGAGTCAGCTAGCAGTTTGAGTGTTTGCCTTTTCTTAAGGGTTCTATTCACATACCCCATTTAATCCTCACCACAACCTAAGAGATAGGAACTCTTATTATCCATGATTTGTTTAGCATTCACCATATGCTTAGCACGAAATGCCTTTTATGTATCATTTCATTAATCCCCATTACAATCCTTTAAGCTCTCAACAATCTTACTGTTTTAACAAGGGAAATGAGATGCTGAGATTTCCAATAACTTTCCCAAGGTCCCAGTGCACAAAGTGGTAGAACCAGATTTGAATTCAAGCACTCTAATTCCATGACATACCACATATAATACCCACGTCTATAGTCTTCTCTATAGATGATGTCATTTAATTTTTCACAGCCTCAATTACCACCCTGTGCCAATGAGTTCAAACTTCTTTGACTCTAGTATCTTTATGGGATCAAAGACCATCTACTAGACAACTTTACCAATGTGGTTACTAACCTCAATGTCTTTTTTGTTTGGCAGAACTGGACAGAATTTAAGGGTGTGTTAACACTGACCTATTTTCCCTGCTCTTTTGAAAACAGGGTCGTGTTAAGGTGCAGAGGCTGACTTTGGACTTACAATCCTCCTGCCTTAGCCTGCTGCATTGCTGGGATTACAGGAGGTTCCACCATGCCTGGCTAGAACCTTAAGTTTTGCCATGGCTAAACTGGGACACAGATAACATTCTCTACGAAGTTCCTTATCCTACATCCCAGTGTTGGTTACTGACTCCAGTAGGTCACTCAAGTCAGAATGCTGGAAACCTCCCCTTCTCCTGTACCACACAACTAAGGTCACCAAGGCCTGGCAATTCTGCCTTAAAAATAAATAAATAAAACCTGTCCCTTCTTGTTCAAAGTCCAGCCACAATTTTAGTTAATCTCTTTATTCCCAGGCTTGGATTACTGCACTAGTCCTACCTCAGTAAACTATTCACTTCCCCTCTAGGCCCAACCCTACTTCAAAGCATTTTTCTGTTCTGCCAGGAAAATCATTTTTCTACAATTAGCTTTGAAACTTAATGACTTCCTATTGTCCTGAAAATAAAGTTTGAATTCCTTCTTCAGCGTAGCATAAAAAGGACACAATAGAGTTTGGTCTAGAGTTCATTTTAGACCTAATTTCTCACAACCATCCCTCATTTATCCCACTCTACTCATTTTTAATCCTCTAGAAGTGGTACATATTCTTTCTCCTTTGTATCTATACCTATCTAGTTTTCTTTTCACTAACTCCCACTCATCCTTTGAATACAGTTTAAAAATAACCTTTCTTGTGAAACCTTTCTGGATTTCTCCTATGGTTAGTGCTATCCCAACCCTGGGCTTAACAATCAAAAGGTGCTCAATTATGCTTATCTTGTTGAACCACCTAAAAACTCATGGGAACATTGCCTATGTCAATATGCACTGACTGAGCAAAAGATTTGATTAAATACCTTCCAGTCTTTTGGATCAAGTGTTTTCAGCATGGGAAACTCTTCCAACTGCAATTCCTCATCTTCTGATTCCTCTGATAACTCTTTCTTATCCTCCAGTTCCTGAAAAGAGGCAGAAGCATTTCTGGTTCTCCTCTTAACAAAAGCTTCAAACCATCTTCCCACAGGTTCAACTCGACAGAGTGCAGAGGCTGTGATTGAAATTGGTAAGAGAGGCTTCAATGTATTACACGAAACAAATGTGTTTCAGGGCAACACATTTTCTTAGGAAGAGCAAAACTGTGACACCATAAGAATATAATTTTTAAATCACCAACTATAAAAATAATTGCAGTCATCCCATTCACATGAGGGTTAGCAAGAAATTATCATTTTCTGGTATTTATAGAGTATTCCATCAAACTTGTCCAATTAACTAAAAAAATATATAAAACCACTCAGAAATGTCAATAATAAACCAATACTTTTCTGTGGATAGGAGGCTGGTAGGGAACAGGAAGAAATGTTGCAAGTTGCTCTATTTTTAGACTAATAATGGTAACAAAGCAATACACAATGATAAATGTCACTAAGAACAAACCTCCAAAAAATAAATCTAAAGACAACTCAAACTATCTCAATTATTAAAATCTTGAATCAAAATAGCTCCTAATCATTTTAAGGATTCATTAGTAAGATTGATTTCAAAGATAAGTTTAAAAGCAGCTGATGGGGACTTACTAATGCAGCTATGCTGTTGTTAGACAAGCTGGGGATCTAAACTCAGGAGATGGGGCTTTAGTCTAGGTCTGACAATGTGTCTTGAAATGATTCAGAGGTCTTCAACTGTAAAATGGGAACAATACCTATATCATTCAGATCTTAAGATCAAGAATGCATAAAAGCACTTTGAAAACTACAAACTTGTAGAATAGGTATTATCTATTACTGGGAAGCAGCAGTAAATCACTGTATATCTGTATATTGGTAACTGAAAAACAGCAATTTGGGTCAGGGAAAATTGTAAACTTACTTAATTTCACATTCCATAAAAAATAAAAAAAAAAAGCTTCTTCTTCTGGTCCAGTAATGAATAATTCAGAAGAGCCTTTATCCTTGTACCTAAAGGCCAGTTTTCTTAAAAACGGACTTCCCGTGTTTCAACTGCAGGGGCGTTAAGATTTCTCTACCTTACACATAAGAGCCTCAGTCTGAGAATACCACCTGTGTAGCGTCGGTATGTTTTTTTAAAAACACTGCGTAAAAACAGTTTTAAGATTACTCACAGACCCACAAACCCCATACGTGCCATGGGATACATTCAAAATCACATTTAACACGCGCCTGTGAAAAAGGCAATGGGAATTTGAAACCGGAGACTTCCACGAGTTTCCTGAGCTATAAATCTAAGAATCTACGGCAGGAGGACAAGTTTCACTTGTAATGACTGCCTTATTTAAGTCTATCTCCGCCACCCTTTTCCGCAGCACAAGGAAGGGTCTTTTAATTCTAAGGAGCAGTGTGTCTGAGTTCTGACATTTAAACTACAAAGCCGAAGCAAACGTAGAGAAGGAAAAGTGTTTTAACAGGGCGCAAGCGACAAGGCTTTGTACAATCCCAGACACGTGGGTGCTTGCAGCGGTAGTCTCTTGGACGAAGGCAAGGAGATACTTATGGGAATCTTTCTGAGATACTGGAGTTCGGTCCCGAACTGCTCAGATGGATCCATGAGTCAGCAGCCCCAAGAGAAGGAAGCAACCTTTGGAGCAAAAAGAAGATGCCCCCAAGCCCCTCAATCTTCCAATCTAGGGCAGGGTTAGTTTATAGCAGGGAGCAAAAGGACACTCGTGACGGCCCCACAAGCCCCAGAGCCAGTCGCTGGAGTCAGGGGTAGCGATATCACAAGACTGCGAGAGGGAAGACTGAGGCAGGGGCGGCTGTGGCGGGACGGACCCGGAGTTGATGGGCACGTACCAGAGGTCAGAGCGTGGGTGATGGCGGTGCCCTGGCCGTCCGCGGCGCTAGGCAGGAGCAGCATGATGGCGCTAGGGCTAGCCCCCCGGGCGCAGCGGCTCACGTCCCGGGCGGAAGGCCCTCTGCGTCCCCTCCAGCTCTACCTCCCCGTCCGAGCCTCGCGCCTAGGCTCTACGACGCCCAGGAACCGGCGCATGGACACGAGCAGTAAGCACTTCCGGGATGGGTCTTTCGTGGTGTGGACGCCAATCCCGCCCCCACCCATCCGCGCCAACGTGTGCGGCAGCCTAGTTCCTCCACCCGCTCAGATCCGGCTGGAAACAAAGGCGCACGAAGGAACGGTTCCTAGACTCGTCAGTACCCACATAAAAAGGATTATTTTTACAAGCCGTAGAAAATAACTTTTAAAAGTTATTTGCATGCGTGCGCACGCACACACGCGCAAAGTAAATCTAATTCTAGATTGTAATTTTCAAGTTCCTTCTTTATATTATTAGCCTGAACTTAACCATTGATTTTTTCCCCAGTATTTGTACTTGTATAAATAAAAAATAAAAGTGCAGGAGCCAATATCGACAATGCTTAGTAGGGGATTGTTATGTGCATACCTGTATGCATTTGTGTTTGCCTTAGTAATAACGACAGCAGCAAGTATTTGTCATGCTATTATTCATTTACCTACATTATCTCTTTTAATAATCATTTGGAGAAGAAAACACCCTCCAGCGTTAGATTCTATTTCAAGGCCAGCAATACTTATTTCAAGATTACTTATTTCAAGATATTTCCAATGACAGGACTCAGGGGTTTTTGTTTTATATACAGTAAAAGTGAACAGTATTTCTACTAAAAGCTTCAAGACTGAAGTAAAAAAAACCAAAACGCGCAAAAGAAAACACTTTTCCAGAGCTATAACACCATTCTACATTCCCACCAACTGTAAACGAGGTTTCACCCCCCTCCACATCCTCGCCAAACTTGCTTTTAAAAAATTTTATTTTATAGTAACCATGTTAATGGGTTTGAAGTAGTTTGTTTGCCTCTCCTTAACAGCGATGTTGAACCTTTTCATGTAGTAATCATTTGTATACCTTCTTAGGAGAAATGTACACCCAAGTTTTTGCCTTCCTTCCTTTTTCTTTGCCCGTCTTTAAAAATCAGGTTGTTCTATGGTTGAGTTGGAGGACTTCTTTGTATAGTCTGGATATTAATCCCTCACGAGAAAAATGTTGTCTTTGTTCTGTTTATAAATCTATCCATGACTTGTGCCAGACATTTTACACTGTTATTTACCGGAAATTAAAATTCAGAAATTAAAAAATCACACAAACTGGGAGGACTAACTTAGAATTTACACTCATCGACTGAGCTAGGGTTGGTTCTGGAATTTATTGCTACGGGATCTCACGAGACTAGAGACTCAGAGCGGCCAGAGTAGACCACCGTTTTCTTCTAACAAGTACTCTTTCCTCCAGCCACGACCGGGGCTCTAACAGGGCTCACGTCATCTCGCAGGTGTAAAGGGGGCACCAGGAGCAGGTTCTACTTCCGGTGGGGAAGGGAAAGGGAAGGCACCACCGGAAGCGAGGAAGATGCTGTGTAATCACTAAGGAACTAAGGCACTAGCATCTCCTAAAAATGCCGGATTACCTCGGTGCAGATCAGCGGAAAACCAAAGAGGACGAGAAGGACGACAAGCCCATCCGAGGTCAGTTGACATAGGCAAGAGCTCGGAGCCGGGTGGGACCAGCTTTGGCACTGGAGAGGAGTTAGATTCTCGTCCCGGCTCGGGGTTCTGATCTTTTTTGACTCCGTAATTTAGTTCGGGGCAGCAGCCCCGGGCCTGCCTTCTCTCTCCCGGTCCTCCCGCTCCAAGTTCTGTATTCATATTCTGCTGGTCGAATTTTTCGAATTTTTAATTAATTCTCAACTCTCAGGTATTGAAGAAGTTACGCACTCTGCAGGGGCCTAACAGGCCTTCAGAAATTTCCCTGCCTGGCGGTGTTTGGTTTCTTCATCCTCTTTCTTGATCCCCCACCCACCCAACCCCGCCAGCCGCCCCCAAAGTGTCACAGTTTGGTCCTATAACTGTGTAGTCAGAATCCTGAGACACAATTGCCTTTAAAATAACAACAACAACTTATTAGACTAGATAATACATTCGCAAGTTTCAAAATTCGAGAATTGGGAAAGATATTTTGAAGTCTCCATCCTTTGTCCCAGCCACCAACTTCTCAGAGGAAGCAGCCAACGTTGACATTTTACGTGTCTTTCTAGACGTTTTCTATGCAAATACAAACAAGTCATATATTTTGTTTTTTTACACAAATACAGCATGCTGTACATAATTCAACATCTTGCTTTTTTAAAAATATAGTTTTAGAAATAATTTCATTGTAATGTTGCTTGTCTCTCTGCCTCTGTATAGTATTCCATTTTATGGGTATATGATTATATATTTAATAAAGCATTCATGACGTTTAGATTCCCCTGGTCTGTCACCATTATAAAGCACCTTATTCATATAACTTACCACGTGAAGCTGTAGGGTAAATTCTACAAGCGGTGTAGTCATTTTAATAGTGCCAAATTACTCTCCATAGAGGCTATGTCAGTTGACTTTTTTTCCCCACTCACAATGCTTGAGATACCCACCCCACCCCCATTTTTGGACATGGTTTCTCCCCAGTTGCTCCCTGTATTCTTGTGTTCTTTTATCGTCCTTTTGAGCTATTTTTAAATGTTGTTATGATGTTTTGAAATGTTAACTTCAACTTGTCCTAGCACCCTTTATTCACCATTTACATCCTCCTCCCAAAGAAAAAGCATTTCCTCTTTGTCTTCATCCCACTCTGTTCTCTTTGAAAGTCTTGTAAAGACTGAACGCTTCAGAGGTACTAAGTACCTGATAGAAAGCTTAATCACAGTGCATAATGATCCATGTGATTCTCCTATGTTGTTTTGTAAAATTGTTAGTAAGTTTGGACATAGTAATGACTAATATGCATATAGAAATTCAAGTGCTTCTTCATCCCTAATTTGATCTTTAGAGAAACACTGAAGGTAAAATGGTGTTATCTCTGTTTTTCAGGTGATGAAACTAATACTAAGAGATTTAATGGTTTTTACAAAGTTACCTAGCAAATACATGACTTTTTTAGGCGTAGCCCCAGGTTGTTTCATTCTCAAACTCCTTGTTATTCTGGCCTGCTATTCTGATTATGTGGCATCATCTTGAGTATTTTCAGCAACTGAGTTGATCATTGGTCACCTCAATTCTGGTAATTTCTGTTATCGCTGCACCCTAACCACCTAAGGAGTTGACACTGTTAGACTTTATTGTTAACAGAAGCTACTTAATTTCTAACATATTAAACTTACCATTTCTCTTCCCATCACAACTTTTTGCTCTTCAGTCTTCATTACCACTGAACCTTAACTTGACCTGTCTTTGGATCTGTTTCAATCTCGTATACTGTTGTTTTTTTCTGTGGTATGCTTAGTATCCCCTATTTTTGCTCATTGCATTTTTTTTGTTTGTTTGTTTGCTCTCCCCTCTTTGATTCTGAAAGGCTCGGTGTTTCTTGTCTGTCTGCTCATAGGCTGACAACATTGCTCAAACAAGTCACAGAAATTTCATTGATTAATTTACTTCCAATTCAAGCTTTCAGATCTCAACTGGGACCTACTGCTATTGCCTATTTTATGAAATCTGTCTTAACCTCCACTTTGTGGTTGTTTCAAATCTTTTACAGGTTTTTCAAGTCTTCAGTTAGTCCCTGTCTTCCTGGGTGAGGATTTTTTTCTCTCTGCTGAGAAGATTGAGAATGTACTATTAACTTCTGTGCTATCTTCCATTTTTTATTTTGGTCCTGTCTCAAAATGTGATGTCATTTTCTGTTAAACCTTAACCTTCCCATATCTGGGACTTTGTTTCATCAGCTACCACCTCTTTTACTGTTTTCTTGTGGAGCTTTCTCCTTTTATTCCTGTGAATATGCTAATATCCATTTTATCTTAAACACACAATTGGGAAAATTAGTGTGTGTGTGTGTGTGTGTGTGTTTGCATATTTGCAGTGCTGGAGATTGAATCCAGGGCCTTACTGTGCACGCTCCCAGCCCTTGTAAAGATCTTTCTGTTTTTCTTTCTCTCTGTCCTTTCAAGCTCCAACCCATTTTCTTTTCTTCTTTGTTTGAAAGTAGCTGAAAGGGTGAACTTGAGAATTAGGAAGACCTAGGTTTGAGTCTTGGCTTTGCTTTTTACTTACTGGATGAGTCACTTACATTCAGTTTTTCTAATGTGTAATATGGAAGCAATTGTATTCACTTTACAGGCTTATATTGGATTAAATGTTATATCTATAGCCCTGGTAGTACTGGGGTGAAGCTAGGGGTGCTCAACCACTGAACTACATTCCCAGTTCTTTTTAATTTTAGACAGGGTCTCACTGAGTTATTCAGGTTAGCCTTGAACTTGTGATCCTCCTGCCTCAGCCTCCCCAGTTGCTGGGATTACAAGCAGGTGTCACTACACCCAGCTCTTAATTCATTTTTAAACCCCTTGCTGTTTGGTTGTTGGGTCTGTAAATCTGTTGAAATTGATCAGTGGTTTCTTAATCCACAGACCTTTAGTGTTTTTTCAGTCCTAATCTTGCACTTGGGCCTCCCTTGGTTTCTCTTACTGGACCTTCCTGTTTATTTTCCCTGTCCTCACATGTTTTCTCTGAATTTTTGTTACTGGTGATTTCATTCTCATCTTGGACTGCAGCCTCTCAAATGTAATTCCCTACTCAATCTTTTTTACTTCATACACTGGCTCCTGAATTAAAGAGCCAGATTACTCTCTGCCTTCCAGGTTGCTGCATTGGGATATACTGGTATTAGGGAGTTCCCAAGATTATGTCCTCAGATTTAGCAAATGATCATTAGAAGGATCACAGGACTTAGCATACTGTTGTTCTCATTACTCTGATTTAGTACAGCAGAAGGATACAAAGCAAAATCAGCAAAGACAGAAGGCAGATGGGTGAAGCCCAGGGATAAATTTTGAAGGTTTGTTTTTCTTGTGGAGTCACACAGGTGCTCTTAATTTTCACAGTAGCAAATTACGACAGTGTGTAAAATATTACCAACCAGGAAGATATTTGTTAGAAATTCCTTGCCCAGTGTTTTTATTAGGGACTGATCATGTAGGCAGCCTCTGCCTACCACATACCAAATGCCACACTCTTAGAAGGAAAGCAGGTGTGTTTGTACAAAGGGTTTAGTCACAGTGAACTACGCTTTGTCAGTTCTGGGAATGGTGGAAACCTTGTCAAAAATCCAGGTTTTAAGTACCAGTCAAGGGTTAACCTTGTAAGAACTTTCAGAGGACATGATAGCTCTTCTGAGAGGTAGTAATACCACACACTTAAGAAAATTGAAACTGAACTGAATTTTTCACTCTGCCATCCAGTTTCTCTTATGATTTCTCTACTTTTAAAAGTTACCACTTTCTCTGAGATATGCAGTACAAAGCCTGGGCGTCATTTTAATTCTTCTCTTCCTTAACTCCTGACATTTAGTTGTCATGTGCTGCAGACTTTTCCTCTGAGGACGTTTTATCTAGCCCTTCATTTTTCTTTTCATTACCACCATCCTATGTCAGGTTCACATGACCTCTAAATGGCCTCACGTACTCCAGTCTGCTCTCTGGACATTAGCTAATTCTTCGTAAGGTACAGTTCCTATAATGTCAAGCTGTGCCTTAATTCACTCTGGCATTCTTGGACTATCCCACCAGGGCCCCAAACCTCCAACTACTTAATTTTTTTTCTTTCTTTCTTTCTTTCTTTCTTTCTTTCTTTTTTTTTAATTTTAGTTCACTGTACACAAATGGAATACAACTATCATTTTTCTGGTTGTACACAAAGTAGAATCATACAATTTGCCTATTCATACATATAAATAGGGTAAAGATGTTTGTCTCATTCTATTATCTTTCATTCCCCACCCCCTCCCCACCCCTCATTTTCCTCTATACAATCCATCCCTTCTCCATTCTTCCCATACCTCCTCCCACCCCTGATACATGTCATCAACTTAATTTTCTGTTACTCACCAACCATACTGTGTTTCAGTTAAACTGGTCTAGTTGCAGTAACCTGAGCATGTTTTTCTTACTTCTACTCATACTTATGGGCAGGGGACGGGGAATCCTGCCCTGTGAAAATAGCTTGTCTTTGTAGGCTGAAAAAATTTTTTTCCCTTAAAATACATATAGTTGATTTTTGTTATTCATAGTAGGTTTGTTTTGTAAATTCTGTATGAACACTAAACTAGCAAATACTGAACTATTGCTCCTAGGAGAAATAGACACATATCTCACATAGACCATAAACTTAGATACTAAAAGTGACTCATCCTGTTAGATTGTTTATTTTACTTTATAAAAGAGAAAACAGAGTTCAGAAGTGACTTGCGTGATACTGTTCCCACTAGAAGATTCCAGAGTTGGGATTCAAACCTATCCAACTGGTGGCTAAATTTCTTGAACTATACTGCATTGCCCCACCATCTCCAAACTGTGGTCTTCTGTATGAGAGCTGAAACAAGAGGGCATTCTGTGTATGATCCCAAACAACTGCAAAAGCACCTTTGGGAATTCACAAATAAATTTTAGTGACTTCACATATTCACTAATGCAGAATTGCCATTTAAAGAGGTTTGACTATAAATTACCTGACATTCCTGATAACCACTGTTAACATTTAGATGAACACCAGTTAGGGCTACTCTTCATACTTGTTTTAAAGAATTTTCATATAAAAACAAATTAAATGCACATCTTGTATTTTTTTTAAACCTGCCTGTTTTACTTGCAATAGTACTTCTTTTAGCTTTCTACTATACTAAGTTTTAATGACTTCATTATATTTCATTGTAATAACATGGTGTAATTTATTCAGCCAAGATCCTTAATGGTTGTTTTATGTAGTACTATATAAAGTATATAAAATGTTAAACATGTGTACTATGTATTCATCTATTATTTTGAATTAGTTATTCATCTTCCTAATAAATAGGTAAAATTCCTTAAATCCAGGAATTATTTGATGGGTGTATTTATAATCATCATAATTTTACTCAAATTTTGGCACTTGAAACCATTTGAATTGAACAGAAAAGTTCATCAGCTCTCATTTTTCTTTGAATTTCATGTATTGTCTCTTTTCTTTTAGCTCTGGATGAGGGGGATATTGCCTTGCTGAAAACTTACGTAAGTCCTTAAAATGTCTGCAAATGGGGATGTTTTAAGTTAAAATAAAAAAATTGTTTTAGTTTTGTCCTTCCAGACTAATTAGAGGAGAATGTCTGGCAGTTCACAGTATTCTTCACTGAAAAGTTACCAATCTAAACGTGTCTAGACTAGAACAGAGCATTCAGCAATCTTAGCTGCTTATACATTATTTTTATATTTTTTATAATTAAAATTCAGTTAAACTGGTCTAGTTGCAGTAACCTGAGCATGTTTAGATGGGAAAATGCTTGAAATAATTTACAGAAATATTTACTATGTGTACTGTGTATATAACTAGTTAGATATGAGATGGGGAGTTTATTTTTATTATTTATTTGTTAATTTTGCCATTCTGGGAATTGAAACCAGGGCTTTATGCCTGCCAGGCAAGCACTCTACTGCTGAGCTATATCTCTGGACCTCGAAATGGAAAGTTTAAATGCATAGAAACAGGTTTATTTATTTATTGGAACCAGGGATTGAACTCAGGGACACTCGGCCACTGAGCCACATCCCCAGCCCTATTTTATTTTATTTAGAGATAGGGTCTCACTGAGTTGCTTAGGGCCTTGCTAAGTTGCTGAGGCTGGCTTTGAACTCGAGATCCTCCTGACTCAAGTCGCTTGGATTACAGGCGTGCGCCACCACACCCAGCAGAAACAGGTTTATTTTTATTTGTTATATTGCACAATGACAGATAATCTGGGAAAAAGTAATAATTGACTTAGGAATATTTCTGAAAATGATACACACTCCATATTTCACTTCACAAGCTTTGGGACAGTAAATACTACTAAGATTGTAATTGTTAAAAATTTTTATCTGTTGTTGAATAAATTGTTGATATCTTGGTGTTCTAACTATACTGATCTTTATCACCCAGGGTCAGAGCACTTACTCTAGACAGATCAAGCAAGTCGAGGATGACATTCAACAACTTCTCAAGAAAATTAATGAGCTCACTGGTATGTATTCTTTTAATCCCATTTCTTCTCTTTCAATGTAATGTGTTAATTATAGTAAGAATTTAAATGCAGATTTTACTACTTCATGAATTACAGGTTTTAAAGAAATTATTATTCTTCCTATCTATTAAGAAATTGGATCTCACTTAACAGTCTCTTTCACTGCTTTTTACAAGGCTTAATGCTTGTGCAATTAAAAAACATCATCCTCTTCTAAGCAAGTTATATTTCTATTCATCAAGGCCTAGTTCAGTAAACTCCAACAAACACATCAAATAAAATTTTTGAATAAAAACATTATTTGACAATGCATTGCCGAAGTAAGTGGATAATTGCCTGGTGGTAGAAACCTTTTTTTTTTTTTTTTGGTGTGGCGCTGGAGATAGAACCCAGGGCCTTTTGCATGCAAGGCAAGCACTCTACCAACTGAGCTATATCCCCAGCCTGGAAAATTTTATTTTTAGGAACTTGAGGCAGTGAAGTTTTACATTATTTGACATGCATGAAGGATGTCAAATATTTTATTAAAAATTTGGTTTGATAATTACTTTAGGGCAGTGATTTTCAACTGGGGTGATTTTTGCCCCCTAGGCCTTTGACAATGTCTAGAAACCATCTTGATTCTTATGACTTAGGGGAAGGTGATATTAGTGACATCTTAGTGGCTAGAGGTCAGACATGCTGCTTAAAGATCATACAATGTACAGGACAGTCCCCACAAAAAAGTTATCCAGTCCAACATGCCAATAGTGCTGAGATTTAAAAGCTTATGTTAGGGTAATGAATTGTATTTTGGTGAATTTTGTTGTCTTTCCTTCTGTAGGTATTAAAGAATCTGACACTGGTCTGGCCCCACCAGCACTCTGGGACTTGGCTGCAGATAAGCAAACTCTCCAGAGTGAACAGCCTTTACAGGTTGCAAGGTATACACAGTTTTCTGTGGAAATTTATTATTATCTAGTATTTTCAAGAACTTTTTAGACTTTAGAGGTAATACAGTAGTTTATAGGGAATTTAAAATTTTTTTTTTTTTTTGTTTTAGTTGTATATGGACACAAGTCCTTTATTTTTTATGTGGTGCTGAGGATTGAACCCAGTGCCCCACACGTGCTAGGCAAGAGCCCTACCACTTGAACCACAACTTCAGCTCCTATAGGGAATTTTTATTTCAAATTCTGTATAAATAAAAACTTTCTATAGAAGTATCTGGAGGTAAAATGTTATGCCTTAAACAGTTATTCCAAAACACATAAAGTCATATCTAGTAAAAGATTAAAATGATACAGAAAGAGCATATTATGAAAACCTCCCTCATCTTTGCTCTCCCGTTGCCCCTTCCTTAAATGTGACTACTGAAAACAGTATGGCACTCCTCGTCCTTGGTGTGTCTTTATGTATCAGCATGTAGAGAAACACCTGGAAGGTTTTTTAGACATAACTACATGGTTTGGAAGTCTTCCATTGTCTTTAACATAGGTGTACTTCTTTAATTTTTTTAAAAAGGGGAAAAAAATCTGTTGACACAAGCTATTTGTGCTTTCTGTTATACATAGTGTCATAATTAAATATTTCTCTGTGTATATGTGTACATTTCTATAGGCTAGCTTGCTAGAAATGATTATGGGGTCAAAGTCATTTATAGTTATGAAAATCTCTGAAACCAAGTGATTTGAAGTTTATTCTCTTACTAAGAACCTTTTAGTCAAATGCTTGTTTGCCAGGTAGATTTTTGCCAGTTTAGGAGAAATTTTTTATTTTAATTTGCAGTGCACTGATTACTATTAGTACTTCTTATTAAACATCTCTATTTTTTTGACATGTTTTGTGCTATTGGGTTCTTTCTTGTTAGTTTTTAAAAGCATTTCATAACATAATAATCTTAAATATGCTGCATTTTTCGAAGTGTGTCACTTGAATTTTAACTTTCTGGTATCTTGCTGTACTCATGTTTCAAATTTCTAGAAGGTAAAATAAATCAATATTTTCATTATCCCTTTTGGATGTCGATGTTGCTTAGAAAAGCCCAGCCCTATCCAAGGCTACATACGTGATCTCTAATGTTTTAAAGATTTATTTTGATTCTTATTTCTTCAATACAGCTAAAAGTTGTTTTCTTTCCTTCTCTCTGCCCTACTTATATCTCTTTCTCCATCTTTTCATTTAATTATTCATTTTTGTTATCATTTTAATGACTTAAATAGTTCTATAATAACAGCTGTTATTTTCCAATTGCTAGAGATGTTCATTTTTGGTTTTGTTTTTGTTTTTTAGCTGATTACTTTGGTTTCTACCTTTAGGTTCTAATGGGCATGTCTACTCTTTGTGTAGTCTAGATTCTACTTCTTTGTTTTTTTGTTTTGTTTTGTTTTTTAAGTTTACATATTAGGCCTTGGCTTCCCACCATGGAAGATGAGGATTTTGTTTGGGTTTTTGGGTTTGTTTCTCTCCCCTTCATACTAAAGGCATATCCTTCCTATCTCCATATCCTCCAAATGTAATTACTTACTATTTTGTAATTTTGGTTAGGTTAAGTTTTCAGTGTTTATATAATTACATCCAAGTAACCCTACTCACAAAGAGCCAAGTGGTAAACTATGATTACTTTTCAAACTTTCTTGTACCACTTTTTGTTATCCCTGTTAAAATTGCCTTGGTTCTCATTTGCCTGGTTTTCTACATACTTTACTAACTTTTCAGTTTTTGTTTTGTTTTTTTTTTTGTTTTGATTGTCTAAATTGTTCTTCAGATGCGTTAGATCCATCAGGTTTTCCTATAGGGGGACCTCAGGCACATCAGGTCCTGAGCTTCATCTTCCTGAAGTATTTTTTAGCACTTTCTGACCTGCTTTACTGCCCACCCCCATCTCCTCATTATCAATAGATTTACCCCCATTCTACCTGTTATTCCTTGCTACCCTATTTTACTTTCTCCAGAATAGCGTTTGACAAACTTTTCATAAAGGGTCAATGGTAAATATCTTGGACTTTGTAGGACAAGAGGCAAAATTGATAGAAAACAAATTGATTGTAGATGTTCATGTTTTAAAACAAGCTGGATTTGGCCCACAAGTAATTGGCTGATCCCTACTCTAGAGGAGTAGAGGTAGTCTTTTGTCCATATAAGAGAAATGTAGGCCACATCTTCCACTTTTGCTTATCTCCCCTCTGGTCCCTGAGACTTTGCTGAATTTTGGCCTAATCAAGGAAGATGTCTGCATTTCTCCATTTTCCTTTAGGATTTCTTTAGGATTCAATTTTCTTGATACTACTCGAATTTACCACATGCCCATCTGCTTTCTACCTACCAAAATTTAATTGTGTTGTGGTCTCTTCGATGTGTTTATGCCCTTTTAAAAATCCCTTTCTTGTTCTAGTGGCATTATGTTTAAGGAAGAACTAAAATAGATGTTTGGTTTGAATCTATTGTCTTCAACCACAGGTCCTTGGAGGTGTTTTGTTGTTGGTGGTGGTTTTTTAATATGTGAGGTAGGATGCTAGCTTAACTTTTTTCTGACTAGATAGCTGTAGTTTCACTGCCATTTCTCTCAGACTTAAAATGTTACCTGTAACCAAATCTAAATTCCAAATTTGTGTTTGCTTTTGGATTTTCATAGATGAATGTTTGCTCCTTTACTCTGTTTAATTACTGTAGCTTTACACCATACCAAAAGGGCATTTATACTTCTCCTTCCCCAGTTGTTATTTCTCTAGATTCCAAATACTATTCTTAACATGTTTTTTTTTGTTTTGTATGTTTTGTTTTTTGCAGCACTTGGGATTGAATGAAGGCCTTACATGCTAGACATGTCTGGCCCTGCGTGCTAGACATGTAAGGCCGTGCTCTGGCACTAAGCCAAACCTAATCCTCATGTTCTCATGTACAATCTTTAGAATTGGGTTGTCACAATATTTTGAAATTTGATTAGGATTGCCTTTAATTCATAGTATGAGGTAGACTTATTTTTCAAAATACCTTTTTTTTTTTTAAATCCTGAAATATGTCTCCTTTATATTTAAGACCTTTTAAGAAATTTTTGAACTCTTCTTCATATGGCTTTTACACATTTCTTTTGTTGATTGGTTTGTTGGTGGTGCTGGGGATCAAACCTAGGGCTTTGTGCGTGCTAAGAATGAACTTTTGCTATATCCCTAGACTTACACATTTATTGTAGTATTATTTCTAAGTATTTTATATTAAATTATTACTTTAACAGAGTCTTTTAAAATTATGTTTTTAATTGATTTTTTATTGACATATAGGAAAGTTTTTTGTTTTCCTATATTGGTCTTGGTACTTAATTCTAGTAGTTTTCCAGTTGGTTACTGTTGATTTTTTAGGTTGATGTGTGTCTTCTACAGATAGTCTAGAATTGGAATTTGATTCCAAAATGAATTCAGTTTGGCAGATTTAAAAATTCAAGTAAATTTCTGAAGGCCTTATGAGGGAGTTGTTTGTTTGTTTGTGTTTGTTTGTTTTAGTAAAGAAAGTAACAGTTATAGGAAACTTCTTTGCATGTAGATTTTTTTGATACTTATTTAAAAGATATAACAGCTTTTCCTCCTCCCACAAACAAGATTCCAGGCCTTATACAAAACAAAGATTTTTCCCAAGAAGTTCTCATTTGATTTTTAGTAATATACTTTTTGCTCAAAACTCTTGATAAAATGTGTATATGTAAATTTTTTAGCTTGAGAATTTTTTGTGACAGTCTTCATAAAATTTTCATACCATAAAGTTCACTCTTTCAAAGTGTGTAACTCAATGGTTATATGCAGAAAGTTGTGTGTTGATCAGTTATCTAATTCCAGAATAGATATTGTTACCACACCAAAAAATGCCCTTTTGCAGACCTTATTTCCCTCTCTCCCCAACCTCTGACAACTACTTATCTTTCTATTTCTATGAATTTGCCTATCCTGGATATTTCATATAAAAGAAATCATAAAGAAACCTTTTGTTTCTGGCTTCTTTTGCTTATCATGTTTCAAGGTTCATCCATGTTGTAGCATGGATCTAAACTTCATTTCTTTTTAAGACCAAATAATATTCCAGTCTAATTTCTCTCTTCACTGATATTCTCTTAAGGTGAAACTTTGTTCCCATTACTTCTTATTCTTTAGACATGACTTCCTTCAATTCTTTGAAAATATTTATGATACCGATTTAAAGTTTTTGTTCAGTAGGACCAGCAGTTTCTGTTGATTGCTTTGTTCACTGTACTTGGGCCATAATATTCCCTTTATTTTTGTGGATATTGGGCATTTTAATATGTCAGCTTTGGAGGTCAGGTGCTCCCTTTCCCTAGTGTTCATTATTGTTAGTGTTTGTTGTTGTTTCTCAGGTTTTTTGGTCAGTCTGTTGTTAGTTCAGCTGATGTTAAACAATTGTGACTGATTGTTTTTGACAGATTCCCTGCTGGTAGAGCTGTTCACATTGAGCTCTGAGAAAGGGCAGATAAAGATAGGTTCTGAGAATGAAGCTTATCACTAGCTGCAGGGCAAGTCAAGTAGTTGACAGCTCTTTGGGGATTGAACTTTGGGGAACTTTAAATCCACTCGACCTCTTGAGTAGCTCATCAGGTTGCTGATTATCCTAGTACCATGGTTGTAAGACTGTTGTTGACTTTCAAGTTAGGCCACACAATGAGGGGGAGGAAGGAGATATGGGCAAATTAAAATGTAGTCACACTCATTTGTTCATACTGAGATTCATTCATTTTTCTTGAATAAACACTTCTTGATTGCTGCAATCCTTTAGCTAATTTCCAGAGTTCTGAAAAATGTTGATTTTGACTATTTTTGCCAATATTCTTATTGCATTTAAGGAGGAGGAGATTTTTGAGGGTCCTTATTCAGCCATTCTAGAAGTTGAAGTTCTTGTGTATATGTATGTATTTTTACCTGTGGACTTAAAAATCCACCTCTGTGCATATAGTGGTAGCAGAGTCTGTCAGAAAATGTAGTGAGATGTATACATAATTCTTCCTTAGTAGACCTTGGCTGGTGATAGAAAACAAAGTTCTGTTACACAATTATGCTGTAAGGACAAAGCCTTCCTATTTTCATCTCTACCCACATGTATACTCAGAGGCTGCTTTGTACTCCTCTTTATTTGTTGCTGTGGTTTATTTGAAAATTCCTTTTTCTTTTCTATTCTTTTATTTATTTAGTACTGGGGTTGAACCCAAGGGCACTTTGCCTCTACTGAGTGACATCCTCAGCCCTTTTATTTTTTTGAGACAGGTTGTTGCTAAGTTGCGTAGGCTGACTTTGAATTTGTGATCCTACTGCTTACACTTCCCGAGTTCCTGGGATATGTGGCAGATCTCTAACATGAGTTTTTTATTTTCTTCAGTAGACAGGTATTGTAGATGCCATGATGCACATGGTATAATAAATTTAACTTCACTAGACTACACATAAAGTCAAAACATTTTAAAAATAACGATAGCAATAAAAATGGATTTAAAGAATAAACTCAGGAAAAAATGAAAATACATTTATTATTGAATTTGATGTGAGACAATATGGCTATCTTCTTAAAGGAAAAATAAAATGAAAATCAAGATATATATAGGAGTATACCTAATAAGAAAATAGGGAAAAATCAATAAATTTGATAAAATGTTTCAGTTTAATTATCCAGGGGTATGCATCATTTGGAAATTTCATTGCTTGGCTAAAGTTGAGTGGCTTCTTGGGGCAGAGCATAGAATGGGATCTTTAACAGTGGCCCAGTTTCCACGGTTCAGTTCTACATTACACTTGCTCATTACTGTACTACATGTCCTGGAAAGAATCTAATTACTTGAATTCATTATTAGTGGTTTAGATTCCTTACTCTAATCAAGCTTTTTGCTGTTAGGTGTACAAAGATAATTAATGCTGATTCGGAGGACCCAAAATACATTATCAATGTGAAGCAGTTTGCCAAGTTCGTGGTAGACCTCAGCGATCAGGTGGCACCTACTGACATTGAAGAAGGGATGAGAGTTGGGTAAGATATCTATTTACAATAAATATGCTTCTTTCATAAAGACATCACGTCACATTCACATCCTTGGCTTTGATGTGAATGAATGAACAGAGTCCCATGCAATACTAAGGGATAACCTAGTAATATAGTACAGTTGAACATCTTTTTTAAAAATTTTTTTTAACTGTTGAATTTAGTGGTCCTTGAAGGTAGGTAATATGGTATAGGTAGAGGAGGTATTTGCTTGAGAACAGTTAGAAGGATTGAGGTAATGTCTTGAATATATAATAATTCATTTAGTAAATTTTTTAAATCTCCCCTTCCCCCTTGGATCTAGGGTTTCAATGCACTTGTATAGGTTGTTTGCCATGTCAATCTGGTGTTTTCGTGTCCTGAGTTTTAATGTTTCTCTTTGTATAACTTAAGGGACTCATGTTTCTCTTGCTTGCTTAAAGTATGGTTTTGAGGATTGAAGACTAAACATTAAAGCCCATGAAAGCCTAAAGAATGTGATAGTGAGTATGTTTTTTACCTCCTTAGTGTGGACAGAAATAAGTATCAAATCCACATTCCACTGCCTCCTAAGATTGACCCAACAGTTACCATGATGCAGGTAAGAAACTATGGGAGGGAAAAGAATTGGTTGACATGGCTTCTAAGAGAATTACATCCATCCCAAAAAAGTTTGAACATATGGACATTTTCCAAAAAATGCCAGAAACTTAAAAAATAATTTTTCAGATAAGAAAAGGTTCTTACCAACCTTTATTCTACTTGTTTGTCTCACTTATTAATGTCACAAGTAAATAGCAAATAATTCTAGGACGCTGGGCAATGTACTCCATTTTTATTAAAATTCATTTTATAAGTCTGATTTTTCTTTTATGATATTGAGTCTACTGTACTGGACTAATTATTCAAAAGTCAATAACTAATTTAAGCAATGTTATTTCTCTCTTAGGTGGAGGAAAAACCTGATGTCACTTACAGCGATGTTGGTGGTTGTAAAGAGCAGATTGAGAAATTGCGAGAAGTAGTTGAAACCCCACTACTTCATGTAAGTAATTCAGTATTGCATTCACATTTTTGTGTAGAAAGATGTAATTATCGTTTGTGTTATTAAGCACTAAAATTGCTCACATATTACATAGCTGTTAAGATTAATATTTTCTTGAATGAAATTTGAGAAGGTGGGGAGGTATGAGAGATGAGGTGGGAAGGTAAGTTTCAGAAGAGAACAAGCAAAAAGGATTGAATGATAAATTATATTTTAAAAAAGAAAGACCTGCAGCCAGGCATGGTGGCACACACCTGTAATCCCAACAGCTCAGGAAGCTGAAGCAGGAGGATCGCAAGTTCAAAGCCAGCCCCAGGCAACAGTGAGGCACTAAGCAACTCATTGAAACCCTGTTTCTAAATAATGTGACTCAGTTGTCAAATGCCCCTGGGTTCAATTCCCAGTATCAAAAAGAAAAAGAAAAGAAAGACCTGCTACTTAGATTGCCCAAGGAAATTGAGGAGTTACCTCTAGCACTAGTTTAAATATATTACAGATTTATATAGAAGAAACTAGGTATAGTAATGACATCAAGAGGAAAAAAGTTAAAAAGATCATGAAAAATTGGGTATTGCATACCAAATAATACTTTCATTCTTTAAAAATTTTTTTTAAACAAGGAAAATATTTTATTAGTAACTGGATAGCAAAAGCACCTTTAAAAACTATTCAGCTTCCGGGGCTGGGGTTATGGCTCAGTGGTACAGAGTTTGCCTAGCATGCCTAAGGCACTGGGTTCAATTCTCAGCACCACATATATATAAATAAATAAATAAATAAAATAAAGGTCCGTTGACAATTAAAATATATATATATATAAAAATTCAGCCTGGAGTGGGACTATAGGCAGAGCACTTGCCTAGCATGTGTGAGGCACTGGGTTTGCACCTTAGCACCACATAAAAATGAAACAAATAAAGGCATGCTGTTCATCTGCAACTACAAAAAATAAACAAAAATAAAAACATTCAGCCTGACGTGTTGATATGAGTTTATTTTACATCTTATAGGTAAAGTAATATTTCTTATTAAATCAAGTATATAAATTATGGGCCTAATATTGATGTAGACATAGTCTTATTTTTATCATACAGAAATGGTAAATGTAAAAATTCTGTTTCTGTCAACAGCCAGAGAGGTTTGTTAACCTGGGCATTGAGCCTCCCAAGGGTGTGCTGCTGTTTGGTCCCCCAGGCACAGGCAAGACACTCTGTGCCAGGGCAGTTGCTAATAGGACTGATGCTTGCTTCATTCGAGTTATTGGATCCGAACTTGTACAGAAATACGTCGGTGAGGTAAAGTAAACTCATCAAAATCAAAGAATATATAGGTCTGTTGAAGATTTATAAAGTATGAATGAAATTAAAATGGTAATTCACATTGAGGTATTTGAGGCCTGAAATTTCTTGAGTGTGATTGTAATTGGTAATTTAGAAACCCAGAAGTCAGCAGTCTTCATTTGTGGTCATCTTGAAAAAGACAGCCACTTATAATTTTACAAAGACGGCCAGGTGCAGTGGTGCACTCCTGTAACCCCAGCAACTTAGGAGACTGAGGCAGAATAATCAGGAGTTCAAGGTCGACCTCAGCAAGTTAGCAAGGCCCCAAACAACTTATTGAGACCTTTTTGCAGAATAAAAAATAAAATGGGCTAAGGATGTGGCTCAATGGTTAAGTGCCCCTGGGGTCAGTCCCTAGTACGAAAAAAAACAATTTTTTTTTTTTTTTTTTTTACAAAGTTGACATTTTGTACAAATCTGGTTTATGAGGTAAATGCCCCAGAAATGCTTAGTGAATGAAATTTCATTTCAGGGACAGTGTTTTGTGGTCTAATGAGAAAAAGAGAACATCAATAGCCTATGTATATCTGCATGGGTGTATGTACATGCATATCTATATATATTTAGGCAGTATCTGGGACCATGAAATCTATTAATGATAAGTATACTTGAAAGGAGAATTAGAAAAGGAGCCACATGAGTTGAGATGTACTTTCATTTTCTTATCCATACTTATAAATAAAATTTGATAATTAAAAATTCCAAGTGATAGGGGACAGATGTTTTTTTTCTTAAGCTAGTACTATTTAATAGAATCATGAAAATTAATATTGTTTTGAGGTTAATAAGATCAATTTGATGATATTAGTAACAAACTTCAATCTTTTAAAAAAAATTAGGTAGGTTGGGGTTGTAGCTTAGTGGTAGAGTGCTTGCCTAGCACATGTGAGGCACTGGGTTTGATCCTCAACACCACACAAAAATATTGTGTCCATCTACTAAAAAATTTTTTTTTCTTTAAAAAGAAAAGATTAAGGTAATGATGGTTTGAAAATACTCTTTAAGAGTAAGTAGTGAAACGTTTGCAGCATAACTTTCTACTGTATGTTAAAAGATTGAAAACCCAACTATGAATTAATAAATTAATTTTTCTCTTTAGGGAGCTCGAATGGTTCGTGAGCTTTTTGAAATGGCCAGAACAAAAAAAGCCTGCCTTATCTTCTTTGATGAAATTGATGCCATTGGAGGTATGAATGGTATTTTATAGAACTTGTTTAGGATTGGATTTCATGAGAGATCTAAAGTGATAGGTGTTAGAGTTCTATTTTGTTCATCTTGTGCAAAAGTTTTATTTCCAACTCCTTTATGAGCTCTGGGACATTGATGCCACAGATCTACTAAACAGTAGAGCTAAACCATAAAGGAAAAAAGAAATACTGTATAACACTGACATTTTTCAAAGCCTTTTTTTCTGTACCATATCATTGTTGTGACATATTTTTCTGCACTTGGATTTATAACTCCTAAATTGAGATGCATTGTCCCTTAATGTGATAGAAAGCTCTTATAATTTAATTGGGGGTGGTTTATCTTAGTTTATATAAAATAATGTTAGCTTCATAGATTTGATGAAATTATTAGTAGTCTAGGTAGCTTACTTTAACTAACTCTCAAGCCTCAGTTTGCTCAAGTTTTGTGAAAGAAATGGTAATTCCTGCCTCATTTTATGGGTTTTTGAGAGGTTCAAGTTAAGTAATAAATGTGAAAGACTGAAAACACTGAACTCTAACATAGGCATTGACTATTGTTGTAGTCTTCAATACTCCTTAGTAGCTGGAGAAGTGTCATATTTCCATGTAGTCAATTGTTATTTAATGAACTGAATGGCAGGAATGACTTGAGAATAGACTCAAGTCTATTGGGTATTTGGGTAATGATGTTAGGTAGCTGGAATCTTGGTTTTAGATTGCATGGGCATTGTTGGGTTTGGACATTGTGCCAATAGTGTTTTCAAAAGCCATTATTTGGCTACACTGTAATGATGCAATGTTCCACTCTAAAATCATTTATAATAGTACCTTTGGAATAAGCCTTATGATGTCAGGGTACTTTGAGGCTCCGGTTTCCAAAGTGAATTGTGTAGAAAACAGTCTTTTAGGGTATAGGAAGAAAACACTAGAACTTCCTTTTGTATTTTTAATCTCATTTTTTAAATGCCCATTTTTTTGTGTTGTTAGTGTATACATTAATAATATGTATTTATATAACCTTTAAGTGAAAAAGTATATTTGCAGGCTTTTTTTTTTTCTTTTTTTTTTTCCATTTTTGCTATTCTGGTTGAAATGAAAGACTGATATAAACCTAGAGTACTTTCATATATCCAGTTCAGCCTCATAATAAACTGCTATAGTTCTATATTATTTATTTAGACATTTTAAAGGACAATTTTAAGAAATTTGAGTATGATAGTTTTCTGTATATAGTCAAGAAATCATGGTAGTGCTTAAATTGCCTTATCCAGGTATATATTGTATTCAACAACAGAGGTGTTTGTAAAATAATTCCTTAGAGCTTCAAAATACTGTAAAGGATCTAACCATGATGGTGCACCCTTTAAATTCCAGCTACTCAGGCAGTGAGGCAAGAGGATCACAAGTTTGAGGAGACCCTCAGTGACTTAGTGAGACCCTATCTTAAAATTAAAAAAAAAAAAAAAAGGGGAAAAAAAACGGGCAGGATGTGCTAAAACTGGCCGTCGCGGTGGCCCACTGCCACTAAAAAATCCCCAAGTCCAAAATTAATAAATATACTTTAAAGAAGACTATGTGAAGTAAATCTTTGGTGAATTCTTTTAAAAGCAAAGATTCAGTTTCTAATTAGTTTTGTGTACCTGATTTGCTTCAAAGTGAGATGTGCATTTGTGCTGGAGGGGATTTGAGCTGAAATTGGCAGTACCATCAAGTAATGCTACTCTTGGTAGACATGAAATGTTTCTCTCCTGTTTTCTCAGGGGCTCGGTTTGATGATGGTGCTGGAGGAGACAATGAAGTGCAGAGAACAATGTTGGAACTAATCAATCAGCTGGATGGTTTTGATCCTCGAGGCAACATTAAAGTGCTGATGGCCACCAACAGACCAGATACTCTAGACCCAGCACTGATGAGGCCAGGGAGATTGGATAGAAAGATTGAATTTAGCTTACCTGATTTAGAGGTAAGAAAATTACTTCATTTTGGAAAAGGGATTCTTGAGTTTTTTCTTTCTGTAATTTTTTTTTTCTTCCATTTTATTACTTGTCAATTCCTTTATTTTTAGGGTCGGACTCACATCTTTAAGATTCATGCTCGTTCAATGAGTGTTGAAAGAGATATCAGATTTGAATTGTTAGCACGACTGTGTCCGAATAGCACTGGTAAGAGAAAAGGTTTTATTTATTTTGCCAGTCTGTCTGTTTGGGATGCTTTAATTAAGCCTATTTATTTTCTTTTTGTTTAACAGGTGCTGAAATTAGAAGTGTCTGCACAGAAGCTGGTATGTTTGCAATCAGAGCACGGCGAAAAATTGCTACTGAGAAGGATTTCTTGGAAGCTGTAAATAAGGTCATTAAGTCTTATGCCAAATTTAGTGCTACTCCCCGCTACATGACATACAACTGAGCCCAAAGGCTTTCAAATGAAAACTTCAGTTGGAATCCTAAGCTTATAAAACCTTAATAACACCTCATAAAAAAATAAATGGTTTCAAAATTGTATGCTTTTTTTCCCAGATCTTTTTTTTTTCCCATAGTTTAAGTTGTGATATACAGGCAGAAAAGCTTGTTACAATGTATGTTGACTTGTTTTTGATCCACTACCATTTAAAGAATTCACATCATATAAAATGTTTGCATAGACATATATTCTAGGCTTATGGTGGCTGGGTGCTGTGTCATTGTGTCCTCCCATCTTCTCTGTGAAGATCAAATGGATCTTGAATTAGTAGATGCAAAAACTTTTCCTATCTGATTTGCTTGCAGTGGCAGGACTGGGATTCAAATCTACATTTGTTAACTCCTTTACCTATGCTCCTATTTTGCTCTTCTGCCTTTCATTAAAATAACTCATCTATGCATATGACTACATGCATTGTGATCATTTTCTTCCACCATCTTGAATAATTAACTTTTGGCCAAACATTTTTGAAAGTGAAAAAAATTTTTGATAAATATTTTGCTCTTCTGTTTGGCTGATTTCAAATTATTCTGAATTGGTGATTTTAATAAATAGTGAAGTCATAGCAGTGAAGCAGAAATAAAAATGTACACATAACTAATTTTAGAAAAAATAGAGTTGGTTTCAATAGATGTGATTATTTTCATTTTATAAATTTGTGGCTTAAAATTTTGGCAAACTTCTATAGTGAGGTATTTTTAAAATAAAGGTTGCATTAGAATTCCCAATAGATCTCTTTAGAATTACTTCTTGTGCAACCATCACCAAATCCCTTTTTCTACCACAATTACCCATAGACTTCCAAGTACTGAGACCAAAACACAATAATGAATGTTTTTATTGAATTTCAGTAGTCATAAATAAATTGCAAAATAGAGCTGGATAAATGTTTAAGTCACAGAAAAAAGTTGATAGCATAGAAACTGCTTGTTATACTGAAATATTTAGATTTATGACAGTTTTCAAATAGAAAAGTTAAAGCCCTTCTTTCATAAAATCCAACTAATATTCTTTCTTGATATTTGATCAGAAAAATATCTGACCCTGTCCTAGTCTTTCTTGAGGTATAAAATAGAACATACCATTTCCAGGTTATGCTTACAATAAAATGTACTCAAATAAATGACTTAAGATGCACATTTTTGAATGGTTTGATTAAATAAATTATTAAGCATTTAGAACACTCTGATCTTTCTCCTTTTTCATATAGCCATATACTCATGTACACCAAGGCAACATTGTACACATAGGCTTAACATTGATAAAAACTAAATAATCTTGACTTTTTGGGGGGAACATGAAAAGTCCACATGACTGCATTGAAATACTCAATTACTTGAAAAATGTTATTTTTTTCTTCCTAGGTATATGTATGCAGATAGCATCAATACTACCTAGATCAGCATTTTTGTACCTTTTAAAAAAAGATAAAATACACATTTACTTGTAACTCCTATCTAAAAAAAATATGTATTCATATATAGATAGTCCCTGTGATTTTTTGACTTTATAATAGGGCAAAACCAATACATGTTAAGTAGAAAATTACTTAGAATTTTTCCTGCAGTATGCAATATGGTACTCTCATGACGCAGGACAGCAGCCAGTCACAGTTCCCAATCAGCCACACAATCATGAGGGTAAACAATTGATACTCTACAGTGTGCTGTGTTGCTACAATGTTTGGTAGGGTAGGTCTATTAAATGCATTTCAGTTTACAATATTTTTAGTTTATGATGGGTTTATCAGGATGTAACCCCATCATAAGCCAAAGAGCTTCTGTATGTTTGTGTAGATGCATATACATGTGTGACATTGTACACAGGCACACATACCTATATCAGAGGGCTGATAAATTGAGCTGAGGGTTTATGATATTAGAAAAATATATAGAGTTTGTTTAAAATAAAAATCACGATTACATTTTGTAAAAAATTAATTTCTGGAATCCTTGGATTCATCTAAAGTGAAATGTTCACCAGCCAGTACAAGAAAACCCTGGCAAGCCTTTCTTGATGACAAGATGGGTTTTTAAGTTGCTCAGACTTGATTCAATCCAAGCAAATAAGTGGCATGTTAGCTGATGCAATGTGAAATTTTGCCCATTTTGTTAGTGGGATCTGAGTGATTTCAAAACTATTGCATGCATTTTGGTTGGCTATGTAGTTGGAGAATTAGATAATTCTTTTTCAGTTCTCAAACTTATTAACACTTAAAACATTAAGAATCTAAACATGCTGAATCCTAAAAGCATTCCTGAAAGGTGCATTGAAAAGACCAGCAGCATTTTTTCCACTCACTAAAAGCACATAGAATCACACCAAGGAAGTTTTGTTTTAGAATTTAAATTAATTTACTCTCTTTAAAGGGGCACGCACAAAGATAAGGTCTTCCCCCAACATATCCTTCCCTCCCATTTCCCTTCCACATGCCCACACAAGGGCACACCCCCCCCCCCCCCCCCACACACAGAAAAACACTCCTATACTCCAGGGCAGATTCTTTGGGTTTGCTACCTTCATGCACACAGTAGGGTAGATTTCATTTTCTCAAACATAGGTAAATACCTCTCTGCTAAACAGGTAAGGCGACAGGATCAAACCACATGGAATGTACATTTTTGACATTATATAAAAACTTCAAAATTAGCTACTCCCAGGGATTGAAGAGGATCAGTACCTTCCACTGATTTCTGGGCCCCACACCAGATAATATTGGCAGTTGGGATCCCATTATCAATTACCATATGCTTTTCCAGAGTCAAGGTCCATGACATGCACTGGAATTTTCTTGGCTCTGGACTATGATTGTTTTCAAATATATTCCATTCATCCATAATGCAGAGTTCAACCACTGTCATATTGTGCAGGATTTGAGAAAGACAAAAGACTTCTCTTTATGAGACCTTCCTGAAAATGGGGTTCTCCATACTGCCATAAAATACTCTAAGCCCTATAACTATCAATGTAGACAATGCCCATTTTGATAGGGCAATATGAATCTGAGTTTAAATCAGGGCTGAAAACCATAATCAGGCATTCGATAGCAGCTATTAATGCCCAGAACAAATGTGTGAGTTTACATACTAATTCCATGAAAGAAGATTACATTAAAAAAAGGTCAGGACATTTTCCACTGTGAAAAATTCAAGTAAAGCATTCAGACATATTTACATATAGCTATTTTCTGAAACACTATCAGATGCATTCTAAAATAAAAATATATTTTCCCACTTTCAATAAGTGCTTTTTATGTATATGATGTCCCTGCATTCAAACAGTTCAAGAATTGAAGAACAGAAAAGTAAATATAAACATGTAAGCTACTACCAAATATTTTGTACACTATGTTTATTAACCATTAGGATAATGGACATCGTCCACATTATACAGCATCTACTGTCTACACAGGTGCTAAAGAATAAGCAATGAAGTACTTTATAATATTGTTTAAATCTTTAAACTACTTAAAATGCTGAAATGATGTGGGCCATTTTACAAAAGTTTCTCTTATAAACAGAAGTTCTACAACTATATGCTCTTTTAGAAGGCAGTCTGTGTCCGGATGCAGATGTATCTGATCTCGTGTATGATGATTGCAAAGAAAATAACTGGATGTGAATCTAAATTCATTCTAGGTCAAGATAAAGAACTGATCAGAAGGGAGGGCTCTACTTTAAATCAAATTAGTATACTCACTGAGAAACCTAACATTATGCTAACAGTTCTATTAGGGTCTGACCACTTTCCTTCTGGTTGTTTCTTCATGAAAACTGAAACAATGAGGCAGTAAGAAAACAAAAAGACTATTATTAGGAACTCTTAGCAGAGAAGCTTCAGACAGTTTGGCTAATGTCTGTGCTTCATGAGGCGGTAATTTGATACTTGAAAGAACTATAAGAGCAAGAACTACTGATCACTAATTTGCTTAACTGCCCAATCCCCCACCCTCGGAACATTCCACATTTCTGTATCAACTTTATAGGAGTTTGACAGATCATTAACTGATAACAGTTGTCAACTTCTCAGGAAGATATTCATTATACCTGGGCATTAGCTCTCTTAAAAACCACGGTCTTTGAGGCTACTTCACTAGTGTCAACAACAAAACTTCTAGGGAATCTTATTAGCCACAGTTGTGACAATGGAGCATCACAAAGAAAATGATGTGAAACACATTAAAACAACTTATAAGACTACAATTATACTAAAAAAGAAATCTATAAAAATCCTAATTTGTCACCATTTATTAAACCAATTCCTTACTTTAAAGTTGATAATTAAATGGAAATAAAGCATTTATCCTGCCTTTCCTATAAGAACTGTATTTAAGGATGACCAAATTGCTCCAAGTTGAGGGAAAACTATAGTTTACATAGATTAACCAACTAATAAATGCAGAAGAAATGAGAGAACTACAAAAAAGTTCACAAACAATACAATTACTGATTTAGGCAAAGATTATCACTTGATGTTACAATTTCTGGTTCAGTTGTTAGTGGAGAACTGGGCATGGATTTAATGTGAAAGAAGCATTGTATGGATAACACTGTTGTTGCAAAGGGGAAAACCAATAGAAGGACCAGACTGTCATGCTGATCCAGTGATCTACATTAATACTGTTAGTGATAGGTGAACATCTTGGTCAGCTTTTTTGCTGCTGTAACTAAAGGACCCTACCAAAGCTATTGTAGAGGAGGAAAAGTTAATTTTAGGGCTCATGGTCTCAGAGGTCTTAGTCTATAGAAGGCCAGCTCCATTCCTCGGGGCTTGAGACAAGGCTGAACATCATGGTGGGAGAGTGTGGCAGAGGGATGCAGCTCACATCATGATCAGAAAGCAGAGGTTTCCGCTTGCCAGATACAAATGTATGCCTCAAAGCCCACCCCAATTTCCACCTCCTCCAGCCACACCCTACCACTTCAGTTACCACTCAATCCCCATCACAGCATTAATTCACCGATTGGGTTAAGACTCTCACAACCCAATCATTTCTCCTCTGAACCTTCTTGCATTGTCTCACATGTGAGCTTTCGGGGGACACCTCACGTCCAAACCGTAACAGTGAACTAGATGTTATATTTTATGATGTGATGCACAATGAAACATGGATCTTATCTACAATATATCTATGTTTAACTCAAATCCATGAGCCTTTAGATGGAACGTTCAGACTGCAGGTAGTACAGGGAATAGAGAAACAAACTAAACAACACTGAAAAAACTAGACAAACTCACAAGACAGAATTTTTTTTTTTTTGTAGTCCTGGGATTGGACCCAGGAGCACTTTACTACTGAGCTATATCCTTGTCCTTATTAACTTTTTATTTTAAGACAGGGTCTCACTAAGTTATTGAGGCTGGTCTCAAGATCCTCCTGCCTCAGCCAGCCTCCTAAGTTGCTGGAATTATAAGCATGTGCCATCAAGCCTGGCCACAAGATGAATCCTATAAGACAACTTTTCCCCAGTCTTTTTTTTTTTTTTTTGAACCAGGGATTGAACTCAGGGACACTCGGCCACTGAGCCACATCCCCCAGCCCTGTTTTGTATTTTACTTAGAGACAGGGTCTCACTGAGTTGCTTAGGGCCTCGCTAAGTTGCTGAGGCTGGCTTTGAACTCGCAATCCTCCTGACTCAGCCTCCCAAGTCACTTGGATTACAGGCGTGTGCCACACTCCCGGCTTTCCCCAGTCTTTTTAACAAGTAAATTCATGAAAAAAAGCAACCATGCTAGATTAAAATAAGATTTAAGGACATGACCAGGTACAATGTAAAAATCACAGAACAAATACCAGTTTGGATAAACCAACTGCAAATTTGGGGACAACAAGGAAATTTGAATATAGTCTGAGGTAAAAATGTTCTGGAATAGAAAGTGGAGATTGCTGACCAAAAAAGAAAAAAAAGGACTACAAAACACTAGGTAGATATAATCTTATTTTTGTTAAAAATGTGAATATATATTTATAGAAAAAAATCCAGA
>JAJEJO010003700.1:0-33243 GCA_020662805.1 Glaucomys volans
TTTTCTAGTGTTTTGAGCATGAAGGGGTGCTGTATTGTATCAAATATTTTTTCTGCATCTATTGAAGTAATCATGTGGTTCTTGACTTTAAGTCTGTTGATGTGGTGAATTACATTGATTGATTTCCGGATGTTGTACCAACCTTGCATCCCCAGGATGAAACCCACTTGATAATGGTGCACTATCTTTTTAATATGCTTTTGTATGCGATTTGCTAGAATTTTGTTAAGAATTTTTGTATCTATGTTCATTAGAGATATTTGTCTGAAATTTTCATTCCTTGATGTGTCCTTCTCTGGTTTTGGTGTCAGAGTGATATTAGCTTCATAGAATAAGTTTGGAAGGGTTCCATCCTTCTCTATTTCATGAAATATTTTGAGGAGTATTGGAATGAGCTCTTTGAAGGTCTTGTAGAACTCAGCTGTGAATCCATCAGGTCCTGGACATTTCTTTGTTGGTAGGCTTTTGATGATTTCTTCTATTTCATTGCTAGAAATTGATATTTAAGTTGTGTATGTTCTCCATATTCAGTTTGGGTGGTTCATATGCCTCTAGAAACCTGTTGATGTCTTCCAGGTTTTCTATTTTGTTAGAGTATAAATTCTCAAAGTAGCTTCTTATTATGTTTTGTATTTCAATTGTGTCTGTTGTAATATTTCCATTTCCATCACAAATTTTAGTAATTTGGAGTTTCTCTCTCCTTTTCTTCGTTAGTGTGGCTAAAGGTTTATCAATTTTGTTTATTTTTTCAAAGAACCAACTTTTTGTGTTGTCGATTTTTTGAATTGTTTCTTTTGTTTCAATTTCATTCATTTCAGCTCTGATTTTAATTATTTCCTTTCTTCTACTACTTTTGGTGATGGTCTGTTCCTCTTTTTCTAGAGCTTTTAGCTGTAATGTAAGGTCATTGATTTGCTGACTTTTCATTCTTTTGTTGAATGCACTCGATTGTATGAATTTTCCTCTTAGCACTGTTTTCATAGTGTCCCAGGGATTTTGTATGTGTATCTATGCTCTCATTGGCCTCTAAGAATCTTTCAATTTCCCCCCTAATGTCTTCTATTTTCCATGTATCATTTAATAGGATGTTATTTAATCTCCAGGTGTTGGAGTAGTTTCTGTTTTTAATTTTATCATTGACATCTAATTGCATTCCTTTATGGTCTGATAGTATACAAGGTAGCATCTCTATGTTTTTGTACTTACTCAGAGTAGCTTTGTGGCATATCATATGGTCTATTTTAGAGAAGGAACCATGAGCTGCTGAGATGAAAGTGTATTTGCTTTTTGATGGATGGAATACTCTATATATGTCTGTTAAGTCCAAATTAGTGATTGTGTCATTGAGTTCAATGGTTTCTTTGTTCAATTTTTGCTTGGAAGATCTGTCCAATGGTGAGAGAGAAGTGTTAAAGTCCCCCAGTATTATTGTGTTTTGGTCTATTTGATTTCTGAAATTGAGAAGGATCTGATTGACATACGTGGATGCACCATTGTTTGGTGCATAAATATTTATGATTGTTATGTCTTGCTGATTTATGCTTCCTTTAAGCAGTATGAAATGTCCTTCTTTATCCCTTCTGACTAACTTTGGCTTGAAGTCTGCTTTATCTGAAATGAGAATGGAAACCCCAGCTTTTTTACTCAGTCCATGTGCATGGTATGTTTTTTCCCAACCTTTCACCTTTAGTCTGTGGGCATGTTTTTCTATGAGATGAGTCTCTTGAAGGCAGCATATTGTTGGGTCTTTCTTTTTAAGTGAATCTGCCAGTCTATGTCTTTTGATCGATGAGTTTAAGCCATTTATATTGAGGGTTATTATTGAGATATGACTTGTATTTCCTGTCATTTTAGCTTTTTTGGGGCTTTTAGCTTAACATTGTTTCTCCTTTGATTGGCTATTTCTTTAGGGTTATTCCTCCAAATGTTGACTAACATTGTTATTTTTCATATTTTCCTCTTGGTATATTTTGCTGAGAATATTCTCCTAGGCAGGCTTTCTATTTGTGAATTCTTCAAGCTTTTGTTTATCATGGAACGATTTTATTTTGTCATCAAATCTGAAGGCAACTTTTGCTGGGTATAAGATTGTTGGGTGGCATCCATTTTCTTTCAGAGCTTGAAATATGTTGTTCCAGGACCTTATTGCTTTTAGGGTCTGGTCTGAGAAATCAGCTGATATCTTTTGGTTTCCCCCATAGGTAATCTGATGCTTTTCTCTTGGTGCTTTTAAAATTCTATCTTTGTTTTGAATGTTAGGTATTTTCATTATAATTTGTCTTTGTGTGGATCTGTTGTAATTCTGTGCATTTGATGTCCTGTAAGCCTCTTGTAATTAATTTTCCATCTCATTCATCATATTTTGGAAATTTTCTGATATTATTTCATTGAACAAATTATTCATTCCCTTGGTTTGTAACTCTGGGCCTTCCTCAATCCCCATAACTCTTAAATTTGATCTTTTCATGATGTCCCATATTTCTTGGAGATCTCTTTCATGATTCCTAACCATCTTCTCTGTTTGTTTGACTTAACAAAGATTGTTATCAAGATTAAATATTTTGTCTTCGTTGTCTGAGGTTCTGTCTTCCAGGTGATCTATTCTGTTGATTATGCTTTCTATTGAGTTCTTTACTTGGTTTATTGTTTCCTTCATTTCCTTGTTTCCTTCAAGGATTTCTGTTTGTTTTTTCTTAGAACTTCTACCTCTTTATTGAAATGATTTTTTGCTTCCTGCAATTGCTCTATTAGCTGATTATGCATAGCCTGAATTTGCTCTCTCATCACATCATTCTCTTCTCGGATCATTTTAATTGTGAACATTCTGAACTATCTTTCTGTCATTCCTTCTACCATGCTATCCTTGGGTACTCTTGATATATTGTCTAGATTTGTTTGGGACACTTTCTTCCCGTGTTTTCTCATGTTTTTTGTGTATCATCCCCTCTAGAAATGCGAGTCTGAGGGATTGCAGTTTCCCTGTAAAGACTTATAGTGTCCCTGCAGATTTCCAATACGTCACTTTGAAGATATTATTATTCGCAGTATCCCATACAAACAATATGTGTCCTTAAACCTTATAGAACCATTTAGATATAAACTGTGTTATAGTATACAGAAATGAGTGCAAATTATCTACTGCATAATTGATAGTCTTACAATAAGGACCTCCATTTCAAATAGTGGAAAAAGAAAATGCTGTGTGGTTTAGAATATAATGTTAATGAGATAGGAAGTGAGTCTAAAGAGTTACTATGTCATAGGAATAGTGAGAGTGAAATTAGAGGAAATAAGTTTTTAGCATGAGAAAAGAGAATGGATCTCCAAGGACACTGCTTTATTAGAGCATGATAGAATGATAAGTTTATTAATAGGACAGAAGTGGGAATGTAGTTATTATATTAGGAAAAGTCATAATACTATTTAGACAAAAAGAAAGAGGAAGAAAGTTCTGCCGTAAAATTATATTGTACTATTCAAACCTCCTGTTGATCAGTAGTCTGATGCCTGGGCACTTGGTGATGCTGTGTCCCAAGAACGATGATGTCCCACTGCCTCCAAATCAGGGATAATCAATGTTTGTGGGCTAATATAGCCTACTGTTGTTAGATGGTCTGTGACAACTTGGGTGCCGACCTGAGACTAGACCAGTAACAGGGTGCAGGACTGGGTTTGGAGCTGGATATGGCGGCCCAATGGCTTGGTGGGTATGTGTTCACAACTGAGGCTGCCCTGGGTTCAGGCCTGAACCTGACCTAAGGATGGTGATTTCCCAGTGGCTACTGGGGTCCTGCGCTCACTTGTGGGCTGGCTCTGGAGCCTGGTCAGTGACTCAGACCGCTGCTGGGGATCCGCACTCACTTGAGGATCCACACTCACTTGCTGGCTGATGCTGGAGCCTGGTCAGTGACTCTAAAGCCGCTGCTGGGGATCTGCACTCACTTGGGGACCCACACTCACTTGCTGGCTGGTGCTGGAGCCTTGTCAGTAACTCTGAAGCTGCTACTGGGGACACACACTCACTTGGGGACACGCACTCACTTGCTGGCTGATGTAGGAGCCTGGTCAGTGACTCTGAAGCTGCTGCTGGGGACCTGCACTCACTTGCTGGTTGGCGCCCAGGCCTGGTCAGTGACTCCGAGGCAGTCCTGACTCCAAAGCCACTGCTGGGGGACCAGCACTCACTTGGAGACCCTCACTCACTTGCTGACTGGTGCCGGAGCCTGGCCAGTGACTCTGAAGCTGGGGACCCCTTATATGTGATTTGAATATAAAATCTTGTTGAGAGCCCTATTCCTGCTCTTTGAATCCTGAGCAAGTAGGAATCCAGCCTTCCTCTAGTCCACCATCTTGAATCTATCTTCATTGCCATTTTATACAAGTCTGTATAAGTCTGAGGTCCTTATTAATTTCTGTAAGAATGCAAAGCACAAAACACTGAGTATATTAAATATGCCTGTGTTTTGGCCCCATATCCTTGTTTTCAAGTTGATAGTGCTGTTGTGTTGGAAAACTATGAAGTGTACAATTCGAATTCCTTGGAAATGACAGAGGAGTTGCCTTCAGCAAGGTTCCCCTTCACAATTCCTACTGCAATTTATATTTTGAGTCTCATTTTTGCTGAAAGGCAAGAATAAATTTCCAATATGTGCAAAATCTGACCTTCAAAATACGAAAATATAAAAGAATTAATTTGAGACACCCGTGAGCATTTTCATCTTGTAGAACTTGCTGATTCATTACGCTTGCCAGCATATAAATGAGATCATTACAACCTTTGCATTTCTCAGAGTTGCTTCATTTTAAGGAATACTTCCTGTTAATATACCCAGGACTCTGGGGAAACACTTCTGGCTGGCACACAGATACTTGCTGATTACTCACTTTAGAATGGGCATCCAATTCAATCTGATAGTTATCCAACCATTTTGTGTTCACTTGATTGATGAGAGGAGGAAATGTTGAGAAATTGGACGGTTGGCATTATCTGAAGAGAAACTTTGAGGTAGATAACTGCATTCTCTACATACCTGACTATGGGATATGCATTGCAGGAGAATCACCCCAAGGCACAGTCAAATAGTTTCTATCATATTCTGTAGATCACTTTTGAGATCAATCCAGCCAACAAATTCCTTGCATGTCAAATTCCAATGTCTAGGGAAAAATGAGGAGAAAAAGATTTCTACCAGTTCCTTTTAGGAGCAAGAGTGTTGTAGCTGCTCAATGAGTAGACAATTATACAAGGGAACCAGGGAAGATGGTGTCAGTAGGAGAAGTAGGCATTTGTATAAAATATTATATGCTCTGATCTTTAGGACCACTGGAATTTGAGGGAATATTCCACACCTGAGCACCAAACACTTGCAATCCCATACTGCTCACACCTGTCATATTGTTGTCATTCCTCCAGTCCTTTGTCATGAAAAAATTCTAACCAGTGGGGCCAAATGCATATTCAAGGGGTGCTGGATCTTGCATTTTTCCTCAGGTATATGGGGGCTTGGAAAAATTGGATTTCCTGGGCAAAGTCTGTTTCTCTGAATAAGAGAATATCTCAGAACTTCAGGAGACACAGCCGGTCAATATGTATAGGGAAAGGAAGAGGTGTTGGATGGCAAGATCTATGAACCCATGATTAATCTTTGCTCAGAGGTACATAGTCCCCATTCAATTCTCAAACATCTAGTATTTATGTGTTCAGAGATTATTGTTAACATTCAGTGCAGTGAGATTTTTTGAAAAAAGTCCTGTCCATTGAACCGTCAGTCCGGCATTTTTCCACAAAATATTGCTACCCTGGTTTTGATCCCCCTCAAGAAATGCCTAACTTGTTTACCAGTGCTCAGGAGCATTAGAGCAAAAGACAGGAGAGCTTCAGAATGTAGAGTCAAGGGGCGGACATGAAGGAGTTTGATTTGGAAGATGGTGGTATTTTCTGGCCCATGTAGGAGAAGGTATGTTTTTTTCTTCCCATGACTTCTTCCTTGGCCTCAGGAAACTTGTCTTTCCATGAATTGCTGGGCTGTCATCCTAATTGTGCTGCACATACAGTCTGCAGTCACAAAAAGTCCATATGGCAGCAAAATAGCATCACTGTTGCCATGGCATTCAGAATCACTTTTGTTCCTAGCTGCTGTGAAGGAGCCTTCAAGAAAAGGTCTGACCTAACTGTGGTGGTAGGAGTGAAAAGGAATCTGGTAAGACCCAGGAGTCTTGCTTGCCAAAAGTGATCTTAACCCCTTATCCCTGGATAAATGGAATCAGCATGTGTTTTGGGCGGGTTGTCATTGCCTTTCAGACATCTGACTGCATCCAAGATAAGGGCCCCTTCTGAAGATTGATAGACACCTATTCCGTCCATGTTACTGAGTTGCTGATGTGAAAACTTGATTGCAGGAGGCATCATGATTACTTAGGAATGGGAACCCTGCTGCAGGCAACTGGTTGCCACCAGGTGTCATGGTCCAGGCTGAGCAGCACGTCCCAAGGACCAATTAGTCACCGAGCCTCACAGTTGCCACAGGGGAATGGACATACAATGATACTCTTCTTCGACTGGACACAAACAGTACATTTCTGAGTTGGAAAACTGTCCTAGGCCCTTGGTAGCCACTCAAAATTATGGCAAATGGATGACATTTCAGAATAGGGGAGCATGAGGAGCAAGTTGGTGGTTTAGGTGAAATTTGAAGTGGAAAACCTCACACTAACTCTGGAGTGATGCCAAAACTTTCCATGAATGGTCCACAATAATAGTTGGTACCTGGGATATATGAGATACAAGAAAAAGTAAGGAGATGCTGATCTACCAAATGTTGAGAAGAGGGATTTATTCACTAATCAATTAGGAAGGAGGCTAGCAGGTTCCTGGAAGTAGAGGAGATACATTCTATGCTCATACCATCAGCCAGGCTCCCCTGTCTCTTCTGTTGACTTACAATTATGTTACACTCAGCTATTGTCTTGGTATGATTTTCCAAGGGGTCCTTCAATTCATCCTTTGATGCAGAAGCACCTACACAATGTGTCTTCACTAAAGTTGTAATTTTCTTGAACTGCCTATTGTCTGTCTGAGAAAAGGTCTGCCACATTTCTAAGGAACATTTTACCAGCAGCTGGTAAGTGCAAACTAAAGGTTAGTGTCACAGACCCTGGCACAACCATTCTCCAAGAAAATGAAACTGCAGGATGAAATAAGTGCCTGATGAGAGCAGGATGTACCTGGACCTTGAATCGTACAAGGAATCCAGGTTTTCGTAACCCCTGTGGCTTCTGAATTGTATCAACAAAAGCTAATTCTTGTATTTTTGTATTTCTTAAAAGTCTTTAATAAGTGATGTCTCTAAAAATGAAAAGCACAAAAACTGAGAACATTAGGGGCCAGTAAACCCTGTGTTTTGTCCACATGTCTCTGTATTCACATTGAAAGGGTGTTTATGTTGGAAAATCTTGAGGTTTAGAAGTCCAGTTCTTTGGCAGAGAGATTGGAGTGTGCAACAGAAAGCTTCTCCTTCAGAAACCCTAGTGGATGTGATATTTTCAATGTGCTTTCTTGCTGAAACGTAACAATGAAGTTCCAATATATGTCAAACCTGATCTTCAAAATTTGAAAAAGGAACTAATCAATTTTAGACCCTGGTGAGGATTTTCATCTTGTAGGCTTCCTGATTAAATACACTTGAGAGCGTAATAACAAGACTGGTATAATCTCTACATTCCTCAGAGTTGTCACATTTTAAGGAATACTGCCTCTTAAGAATTCCAGATCTCTGGGGAAGCACTTTTGGCTGGCACACAGATGCTTCCTGAATATTCTTATTATGTGAATCAAATTAAATCTGATTCTTATCCAAACGTTTGTGTTCACTTGATTGATCAGAGGAGGAAATGTTGAAATACTGGAGATTTGGGAAGATCTGAAGAGGCTCTTTAATGTAGATGACCACAAGTTCTGCAGTCCTAAGTGATATACTTTGCAGAGAATCCATCCCAAAGCATAGCCAAATAATTTATAACAAATTCTGTAGGTTGCTTTGGAGAAGAATCCAGCCAGCATCCTTTCTTGCTGTCAAATCTCAATGGCTAAGGACTAATGAGGAGAGAAAGATTGTTCCCTGTTCTTTCAAGGAAAAAGAGTGTTGTAGCTACTCAATGAGCAGACACTTATCCGCGGAAAGTATGGAGGAATGTGGCAGTAGGAGAAGAAAGCATTTGTAGAAAGTATATGCTCTGATCTTTGGGATCACAGAAAATTGAGGGGATCTTTCACACCTCAACACCAAACCCTTACAATTCTAAACTGATCACACCTGTCATTGTTTCCATTCATCCTGGACATTTCCCTGAGGAAAGTCTAAACAGTGTGGCCAAATATTTTCCCACTGTAGAGGCTGGATCTTGCTTTTCATGTCAGTTATGTGGGTGCTTGGAAATATGGATTTCCTGGTTAAAGTCTGTTTCTCTGAATAAGAGAATGTCTCAGCAGTATCATGAGCCACAATCTGCATAAATGTATAGGGAATGGGAAGAGATGATGGATCACAGGATCTACAAGCCAATGAATAATATATGCTCTGAGTTAAAAGATCCCCATTCAATTTTCAAGCCTACAGTATTTTTGTTTGAAGAAATTCTTCTCAACAATCATTGCAGTTAGACTATTTGCAGAAAATCCTGACCTTTGAACTGTCAGTCTTTCATTTTTCTGCAAAATGCTGCTATTCTGGATTTGATTCCATTAAAGAAATGCCTACCAGTGCTTCTGGGAAATGGCAACAAAAGACCTTAGAACTACAGTATGTACAGTGGAAGGGGCTATCATGTGGGAGTTTGGTTTGAAAGGGCATGGAGCTTTCTGACTCATATAGGATAATGCAGTATTTTTCTCTACCCAGGGCATGTTTCTGGGTCTTGGGCAACATGGGTTTCCACTAAAGGCTTGCATGTCATCCTAGCTGTGCTGCACATACCGCCTGCAGTCACAGAAAGGCCATGTGACAGCACAATGTCTTCATGGTTGTCATGGCAACCTGATTCTCTTCGGATTCTGGTTGCTGTGAAGGAACCTTGAAATAAAGGTAGCTGAGCTATGATAGTAGGATGGAAGAGGATGCAGGTAACTTCCAGGGATTTTTTTCTTCCAAATAGTGATCATAAACTCTTAGGATATGAGAACAGAAATCAGCATGTGTTGTGGAGGGCCCCCACTGACTTTGAGACTTTTGACTCCAACCAAGAGAAAGGAGCCTGCTGAGGCCTGCCAGCCTGCCATACTCTTCATGTCTGTTAGGGACCAAAGTGCTTACTTGGCCTCAGCTGGCATCATGAATTCCTGTTATTGGGGAGCCTGCTGCAGGCAATTGGGCCCCACCATGTGTAGTAAATCAGGGAGTGATGTGGTGGTGCCCAAGGAGGGGTTGGTCACCAAGTCTAGCCCAAGTCACACTGACATGGTCCTATGAAGACACTTGTCCTGGTCTGGACTCACACTGTACATTTATGAGTTGGTAAAATGACCTATGGTCTTATCAGACACTTGCAATGATATCTGATGGATGATATTTTAGAGTAAAGAGGTATGAGGGCAGCTCAGTGGGTTAGGTGAAATTTGAACTGGAAAATATCACATCAATTCTGGTGTGATGACAAAACTGTCCATATGTTTCCCAACAGGAGATGCTTTGTACCTGGGATCTATGATTTCTAAGTAGAAGTAAGGAGGTGCTGATCTCCCAATGTCAAGAGGAGGGAATTAATCAATACTATGTTATGAAGAAGGGTAGCAGGTTGCTGGAAATCGGGGAGGACACTCTAAGCACACATCACCGACCATTCCCCACCACCTCCTCTGTTCCATACAATTACAGTGTACTCAGAAATTGTCTAGCTATGATTTTCCAAGGGGCCCTTTCTCTCACCCTTTGATTCAGAATCTCCTTCCCAATGTGTCGTCACTTAAGGGACAATTCTCTTGAACTGCCTATCTCCTGTCTCACAAAATGCTGTTTGGCACATTTCCAAGTATCCCTTAACCAGCAGCTGGAAGATGCAAACTACAGGTAAATGCCACAGACCCTGGCACATCCATCTTCCAAGAACATGAAACTGAGGGAAGAAACAAGTGCCTGATACAGGCAGGATGAACCTGGGCCTTGTTTGATACAGGGAAACCAGGCTTTCCATAAATCCTGTGGTTCCTGATTGAAATCATTGGAAGTTAATTCATATATTCAGTGCCAATTCATACATGTCTTTAATAAATGACATCTGTAGAAATGCAAAGCCCAGAACACTGAATTAATTGAGGGCCATACTCAGCTGTGTTGTGTCTATGTATCTCTGTTTTCAAGGTGATATTGTGGTTGTATTGGAAAACTTTGGGTTGTAGAAGTTCAGTTGTTTGGCAGAGAGACTTCAGTGCACCCCAGAAAGCTTCATCTTCACAAAACCTAGTCCAGGTGATATTTTGAGTATCCTTTCTTGCTGAAACACAAAACCATAGGCCCAGTATTTACTAATCCTGAACTTCAAAGTGTGAAAATGGAAGATAATCAATTTTACACCCTGGTGAGCTTTTCCATCTTGTACAACTTGCTGAGTCAATACACCTACCAGCATATTAAGGAAACTGTTATAACTTTTACATTAATCAGAGTTGTCTCATCTTCAGAAATACTGCCTCTTAAGAATTTCAGGTCTCTGGGGAAGCACTTTAGCCTGCAACACAAAAGCTTACTAAAAACTCTCTTTAGAGGCTGTGCGTGGTGACACACGCCTGTAATCCAAGTGACTTGGAAGGCTGAGTCAGTAGAATCACAAGTTCAAAGCCAGCCTCTGCAACTTAGGGAGGCCCTAAGCAACTCAGTGAGACCCTATCTCTAAATAAAATATAAAATAGGTCTGGGAATGTGGCTCAGGGGCCGAGGGTCCCTGAGTTCAATCCCGGGTTCCAAAAACAAAAAACAAAAAAACAGAAACTCTCTTTAGAATGGATTCCAATTAAACCTAATAATTATCCACTCAATTTGTGTTCGCTTCATTGATCAAAGGGGGAAATGTTGAGACACTGAATGATTTGCATGATCTGAAGAGCCTTAGTAGATAACTGCATGTTCTGCAGACCTCACTATGTGATGTTCCTTTCAGGGAAACCATCCTTACACAGATCCAAATGATTTCTATCAAATTTCATACATTGTGTTTGAGAACAATCCAACAACCATCCATTGTTGTAAGTCAAATCCCAATGTCTAGGGAGTAAGGAGGAAAGAAAGCTTTATCCCTGTCCCATTGAGGAAAAAGAGTGTTGCAGCTGTTCATGGAGCAGATAATTATCTGAGGGAAGCATGGAGGCTTGTGGCAGTAAGTGAAGTGGGCATTTGTAGGAAATGTTATATGCTCTGATCTTTGGGACCACAGGAAATTGAGGGAATCTTTGACCCTTATGATACAATACTGCTCATACCTGTCTCAATGTTTTTGTTTTCATTTCTCCCAGGATGTTCCTTGAGGAAAATATAGCCATCAACCTCAAAAGCATATCCCAGTGGAGCTGTGCATCTTACTATTCACCTCAGGTTTGTGGGTGTTTGAAAACGTGGATTTCCAGGGCAAAGTCTGTTTCTCTGAATAAAGCAATGTCTCAGCAACTTCAAGAGGCACTATCTATAAATATATATAGGGAATGTGAAGAGGTGATGGATCACAGGATCTATGAACCCTGCAATAATATTAGCTCAACCATAATGAATCCCCATTGAGTTTTAAAACATCCAGGAATTATGTGTGCAGAAGTTCCACTCAAGATTCTTTGCAGTGAGATTACTTGCAGAATGTCCTGTCCATTGAAAACTCAATTCATTTCTCCACAAAATACTGCTACCATTTCTTGATCCCATGCAAGAAATTCCTAACTTGTTTACCAGTGCTCCTGGGATATATCAAAAGAGAGGAGAGCTACAGTTTATAAATTGGATGGGATGGGCATGTGGAAATTTAGTTTGGAAAGGCATGCAATTTTCTGGATCTTGTAAGATAATTCAGGTCTTTTCTCTCCCCAGGGCTTGTTGCTAGTCCCTGAGCAATTTGAGTTTCCGTGAATGGCTTGACTGTCATTCTAGCTGTGCTGCACATATTGCCTGCAGTAACAGCAAGCAATATGACAGCCAGCACAAGAGCCTCACACTTGCCATGCCAATCAGAACCTCTTCAAGTGCTAGCTTCGGCAGAGGACTTGAAGAAAATGGCTGTCCCAGCTGTTCTGATAGGAGGGAAGAATAAGCAGGCATGTCCTAGGTGTCTTTTGCTATACACAAAAAGATTTCTGATCTCATAGGCCAGGAGAAGAGGAAGCAGCCTGTGTTGTGGGTGGACAATTCTGGCTTTGAGACATCTGACTCCATCCAAGTGAATGGAGCCTGATAAAGCTTGACAGGCTGCCATACAATCCATGTCTATGAGGGGCCAATGTTTATGAGGGGCCACAGCAGTAATCATGATCTCCTAGGAATGGGGAACCTGCTGCAAGCAATTGATCCCCACCAGGGGTAGTGGAGCAGGGACTGATGTGGGGTGCCCGACCATGAATGAGTCACTAAACCTGGCCCAGACCACAGGGGCATGGCCCTCCAAAGACATTCATCCTGGTCTTCACACTCCCCATATGTTGATGAGTGCAGAAAGTTGTCAAGAAACTTAGCAGTCAAGTGTAATTATGTCCAATGGATGACATTTCAGAGCAGAGGAGAATGAGACAGAGCTCAGTGGGTTAGGTGAGGTCTGAACAGGAAAGTGTCACACCACCTCTGGAGTGATGCCAAACATTTCTGCACATGCCCCAACAAGAGAGAGGTGGAACCTGGAATTTAGGACCTTTAGTAGATTTAAGGTGATGCTCATCTCCCCAATATTGAGAGGAGAGACTTAATCAATAATCTAACTAAGCACGTTGTTCCAATCAAGGAGAGATGTTCTATGATCACACCATCAGCCAGATCCAACCACCACTTGTGCTGCCTTACAATTACGGTGCATTTAGAAATTGTCTCACTATGATTTTCCAAGGGTCCCTTCCACTCATCCTTTGATGCAGAAAATCTTCACATTGTGTCTTCACTTAAAGTATTTTTCTCTTGAACTGACAATCACCCCTCTGAGAGAAAGCCCACTGGTACATTTTCAAGGACTCCTTAACCATCAGCTGTTAGATCCAGACTACAGGTCAGTGTCACAGACCCTGCAACAACCATCCTCTAAGAACATGAAAGTGAGAGATGAAACATATGCCTGATGAGGACAGGATAAATTGGACCTGTAATGATACAGGGAATCCTGGCTTAACATAAACCCACTGGCTCTCGAATTATATCAGCGGAAGTTATTTCATGTATTCAGCACCAGTTCAATCAGGACTTTAGTAAATGATGTATGTAATAATGCAAGGCACAAAATACTGAGTAAAATGTGGGTGACTTGCTGATGTATTTTGTCCACATCTCTCTGTTTTCAAGTTGATATTGTTGTGGTGGTGGAAAACCGTGACATGTAGAAGTCCTCTTCCTTGGCAGAGAGACTGAAGTGCACTCCAGAGAGCTTCTCCTTCACTAATGCAATTGAAGGTGATATTTTGAATATCCATTCTTCCTGAAAGGCAGAAATGAAGTCCCAGTATGTACTAAACTGAAATTTAAAAATGCAAATGGAAAAGAATCAATTTTAGACCCTGGTGAGCATTTTCATCTTGTAGAACTTGCTGATTCAATACAGTTGTCAGCCTATTAATGAGACCTCTATAACCTCTATATTCCTAGAAAGTGTCTCATCTTCAGGAATACTGCCTCTTAAAAAAACCCAGGTTCCTGGATAAGCACTTTTAGCTGGCACACAGATGATTGCTCAATACTATTTTTATAATTGGCTTCCGATTAAATCTGATACTTATCCAACCATTTTGTGTGCACTTGATTGACCAGAGGAGGAAATGTTGAGACAGTGGAGGGTTGGCATTATCTGAAGAGGCTCTTTAAGGTAGATGACTGCATGTTCTGAAGACCTTACTATGGGATATGCTTTTCACAAAAATCACCCTTATGGATGTCCAAATAATTTTTATAAATTTCTTTAGATCACTTGAGAAAAATAAAGCCAGCATCCCTTGTTGCAGGTCAAATCCCAATGTCTAGGGAGTAATGGGGAGAGAATGATTTTTCCCTGTCCCTTCAAGGAACAAGAGTGTTGTTGATACTCAATGAGCAGGCAAATATTCAAGGGAATCATGGAGGCATGTGGAATTAGACGATGTCAACATTTGTAGGAAATACATGCTTTGATCTTTTTCCCATAGGAAATTGAGGGAATTTTTCATACCTGAACAATAAATCCTTAAACTCCCAAACTGCTCACACCTGTCTCATTGTTTTCATTCCTCCTGGGTTTTTGCTTGAGGAAAATTTAACCAGCGTGGTCAAGTGCATATCCCAATGGAGGTGCTGTATCTTGTTTTTCACCTCAGATATATGGGTCCTGGCAAATATTGAATTTCTGCTTTGCTGACCTCTACTCCCCTCAGTGCTTGACAAGATTCTAATGGGAATAGTGATTATTACATGGTCTAATCTTCTGAGAAATGTGGACTTTGCATGCACCCTCTTGTTCTTGTGCTCTTTTGTTATTGCTAATGTTGTAATATAGGATGATTGCATTTAAAGATTTCAGTAGAAAATCAGATATTAAGTAATTTGGAACATAATAATAACACCACTCAAACCTTAATTTAATTCATATGCAATAATATCTTAAAAAATGTCATGGGACAGATTGGCAAGAGTTATTTTTGGTTCTTAAAATTATGATCACCAACCTCATGTAGCCTAAGTCAGTCAGACTTCCTGGATGCTATATCCCAAAGCAGAATGTGCTCCCCTCTTAATGAAACTGTATTCCCAGTTCAGAGACCACAATGGATTGCATATGAAATTGATGGGAAGCAATAACATTCCCCTAGAGAATAATCGTTAAAGACCTTTGATATAAGTCTCCTTTTCCTTTAAATAGAAGTTCTAAAATAAAATGAGAATTGTTTTTCTTAGAGGTCGATTAATTAGCAAAAAGAAGTTGCACTTTACATACAATTGGTGGAGAAAAAAGTGTTGTGCTTTATATCTGCCTTTGAGAGAAATACCAAAAGTGTGTTTAATTGGTATGGCTGCTTGTTACTCTTGCCTCAACTTTAAACCATGATGTGCTAAACCTATATAATTTATGGGAATGACTTCTGCTCTTATCATTCCTTGTAAGACAAAAACCAGAACCAATGAAAGGTTTTGTGTTGCTTTACATAGAGGAATAGGAGAAATTGTCTTATTTTGATTATACTTATGCCCATCAGATTCCTTCAGAGTTTGCAACACTTTTCTTTCCATGTAACCACAAGAGATTGTACTCAAGTGTGAATGAAAATAGTTAAATCATGTGTGAAGCAATAAACTTAGAACTCAGCCTCAGATCTTCTAGTCTGTGTTGCTTTATTCTCCTCATCGCTGACACGTTCCCTCTCACCAAGCTGTGCCACCATTCCTGCTAAAGCAGATTGGTGTCCACATTTGGGGCAATTGGTAAAAACTTTTATTTCATTTTATTTGCTCATGGGAAAAGTTTAGGATCCTGTCCAGTGTGCTCCATACCCCTTGGTAGACAAAGTGAGGAGAGACAGTTAATCAAAGAATTTTGAGTAGGAATGGGCCATGTCAAGAGCAAAGAGAGAGCCCTTTTCATTGAAATTGACAAACATTTATCAAATAAGTCAGGAATTCTCATAATTTGTCATCTGCACAACTTATTTCGTTTTGTACAAGAATGTTCCCCTTAGATTCCCCAAGCGGGAAGTTTAATTTAGCCACATGGAAATATTAGGGGAAGAATTGAGGCATACTATTTTAAACATGTATCTGAATGTGTTGCATATGTTTCATTTGCCCTTTCATATTTGCTCAGAGCTGCTATTGAACCTACATATGATTTTATGTGTTTGGATAAATGAGCCTCCTCTACAGAGGAGACTCCACTGTTGTCTAAAAATGTCCCTAATTATAAGGCAAATGAGTCATCTAGTAGTTCATCTGGCTCATAAGATGACAAAAGTGAAGAGGAAAAACTTTGTCATTCAGATGAGGAATATTCAGAGGAGACAGCAGACAGTTATCAGAGGATCAACATCCTATGGTCACACCCACTGTGACTTCTGCATCTCTTAAAATGAGTAAGAAGAAAAAAGCCAATAAGGATAAAAAGATAAAGTAGGATTCTTAGGGCTGTTGCTCAAGCCTGGGATGCAGGGGATGAATGGCTTTCTTGTCTGGTAATTCCTAATTGAATTGATGATAAGGAAACTCTATGGGAACCATTGCCTTTTAAAATTACTAAAGAATTAAAACATCAGTAAAATATTTGGACCTAGGTCTCCATATGCCATACAATTGTTGGAAAGTAGAGGGACTAATTGGATGACTCCTCATGATTGGCAATGAACTGCTCACTCTTGTTTAACTCCTGGACAATACTTATTGTGGAAAACAGAAAATGAAGAGCAAGTTATACAAGGACAATGTGTTAAGCAAACAAGAGATCAAATGATGATGTCTTTGTTACTTGGGACTGAAAAATTTGCCACTCCTCAGTCTCATCAGCTCTGATCAAAACAAGTTCTAAGTGAGGTTAAGAGGCTTGCAGTTGCAGCCTGGAGAAGACTTGCTTCCACTGACATAAAACAACTTTTCTCAATAATATTAAACAAGATTAATGGAACCTCATGAGGATTTTCTTGCCAAATTGCAGAACAATATATCAAAATTATTACAAATGTGGAAGGAGTTGAAATACTTTTAGAAAAATTGACTATTGAAAATGCTAACTCTAATTATCAGGCTTTGCTAAGGGCTATATGGAGAACATGAACTTTCTGATTTTACTAATAACTGTATGGACAGTAGTCCTGCACATATTCAAGGTATGGTTATGACAGCTGCCTTACAGGGAAAAGCAATCTCAATTCCTTAACAACATGGCTCAAGGGGATAGTGTTAGTAGTTACAAAGGCAATGGATCTCAAAATAAACGTAATTGTTTTCCTTGTGGTCATATTGGGCAATTCAGCAGGACCTGTCCTCAGGATCCTGGAGAAGAAGTTACTCAACCAAGGTGTATGCCAAAAACAGTGTGCGCAAAATGTCAAAAGGATATTCATTTGGTTTGAGAAAGTTTCTCTAAGTTTCATAAAGATGGGCATCCTATAGGAAGCAGTATTGAACTCTAGGATGTTCCTAATATGCCTATATTCCAATCTGTTAGTCCCCAACCAAAGAAACAGACCTTGGGACCAGTCCCAGGCCCCCAAGAAAAATAGGGGCTATTGGAACACTTCAATGAATCCTTTCAGAGGACAAAAACAAAACAAAACAAAACAAAAAAAAACTGGCAAGGGCTCTCTGCTAGATTTGCCTTCTTCTCAACATTTAATTATAACCCCTGAATCTGAAGTTACACTTATATCAACCAGAGTATATGAACCTTTACATGAGGGATATATGGGCTTAATTACTGGCAGAAGCTCTATGTCAAAGACTGGTATTCAAGTTATTCCTGGATAAATCTCTCACCAGAGATTCTGATTATTCTGGAAAAATTAAAATTATGCTTCATCCTCTTCTAAAAACTGTTCAAATTTTTCCCAAACAGTGATATGCTCAACATTTACATTTGCCTCCTTACAGCTACCTACTCAAGCATTAACTTCCACACGTGTTGGTGGTTTTGGCTCTACTAACACTGTGGCTTGGATTCAAATGTTTCTGCAAGAAGGCCAATGAAAATTATTAAAGTATAAGGAAAGACTTTTAAATATTTATTAGATACAGGAGCAGGTGACACATTGCTGCACAGGACTGGCCTGTATCCTGACCCACTATTAAAACTCCTTCTACTTTAGTGGGAGTTGGACTTGGCTCTAATGTAGCTAAAAGTTTCCAGATATTACACTTGACTGATGGATCACACAAAGAGAATTGCCAGCCTTATCTTATCCCTTCCCTGCTTTTTATCCTATGGGGAATAGTTTTAATGGAAAAGATGAATATCACTTTGATGAGTCTCATATTATGCCTTTTTCATAGGGGCCACTGTTCTCAAACAGACTGATCCCATAACAAGGAAATCAGATTCTCCTGTACGGGGAGAGCAATGGCCCCTTACACAAGCCACTTCGTTGGGTCTTGAACAATTACAAAAGGGACATATAAAGCCTTCCAATAGTCCATAGATTACATCTATATTTGTTATAAAAAAGAAATCAGGTAAATGGAGATGATTAAAAGACTTGAGAGCAATTAATGATACCTTCAAAAATGTGGGTGCCCTACCACTTGGGCTTCCCTCTCCAGTCAAAATCCCTAAAGGGACTTATATTGTAGTGATTGATTTACAAGATTGTTTCTTCACTATCCCTTTAGGAAAACAAGATTGTAAAAGATTTACCATTAGTTTGTCTCCTCCAAATTTACTATACCCTTATCAAAGATTTCAATGGAAAGCTTCTCCTCAAGATATCAATAGTTGTTCCACTTATTGTCAAAAGTTTGTTCATCAGGCTAAAGAATCTATAAAGTGAGAACACCCTAGATTATATTTAATTAATTACATGAATGATATTCTTTTGACTCACTCTTCCTTTGCTACTTTACAAACTACACTTAAATTATTAATAGAAAAATTGGCATCATGGTGGCTCTTAGTTTCTCCCCAAAACATTCAGTTACATCCACCTTCTAATTATCTGGGATGCATTATTAATACCCAAAAAATTACTACTCAAAATTTGGAAATAGGAACTGAAAAACTGTATACTTATATAATTTTAAGAAATTATTAGGGAATATAAACTGGACAGACCATATATAAAACTGAGTACTGCTGAATTAAAACCTTTATTTGAAATATTTAAAGGAGAAACTGATCCAGCCTCATATAGACAATTGACAGAGACTTGCAAACAAATAATTCTTAAAGTGGAACAAGCAATTCAAACACATCAATTACAAAAAATGGATTATAATAAACCTGATTCGTTTATTGCACTAAATACATCTTATACTCCTACAGAATGTTCTTTGCAAGATTCATCAATAGAATGGTTGCATTTATGTGCTACTTTAAAAAGATTGTTCTTTCCTATCCTTCACAGATTGCCTTATCAATAATTAAATCCAGACTTAGAAGCAAATACTATTTGGATTAGAAATGCGTTCAAATGTTAGTCCTTACACCAAGAACAGTACTTAAAATTATGCCAAATAGAAGATTGATGGGCTATTGTTTTTCATGGTTACACAGGATAAATACTGTTTCATTTACCTAATCACCCACTTTTATATTTTATTAATCAAAACAGAGATTATTACTCCAGTAAAGACTTCTGTTAATCCCATTACTCATTCAACCTTCCATAAATATAAAAATGGGTCATCTAATGGAAAAGTTATTACCATAATTGAACAATTATCTCCTATTGTTCAAATTACAGTGAAATTTCAGCCCAATGAACTGAAATTGCTGCTATTATTACTGCCTTTAAAAGTGTGTCACAACATTTCAATTTAAATAGAGATTCCCAATATATTGGTAATTTGTTTCCAGTTACTGAAACAGCCACACTTTCATATTTTTCATCTACATTAAGAAGGATACAAGAATTAGAAACGTTAATTCATCAAAGAACTAATCCCTTTTTTATAGGACATACCTGAGTACATTCAGATCTGCCGGGACCTCTTGCTGAAGAAAAGAAGCAAGCTGATAAATTAACTAAAAATGTCATTTTACAGTCAGGGAATACGCAGTAGAATCACATAAACTTCATCATCAAAATGCCACTGTGTTACAGCACCAGTTTCATATTACCAGGGAACAAGTGAGGGACATTTCTAAGTCATGTCACACATGCTCTTCTTTTTTCCTTCTCCACAGATGGGCATAAATCCCCGTGGATTACAAACTAATAAACTGTGACATATGAATATTACTCATATACCTGAATTTGACAAAATGTCTTTTGTTAATGTCACTGTTGATACTTATGCTCATGCTATTATTGCCTCTGTCAGGACTGGCAAAGCTTATAAGGATATGTCTCAACATTTACTTTTATCTTTTTCTTCTTTAGGAATGCCTACAAAAATGAAAACTGAGAGAGGACCTGACTATACATCTAAAGTCTTTAAAAAATTATGTGATAGGTTTAATATTTCTCATTTAACAGGAATCCCTTGTAATCCCCAAAGACAAGCAATTGTGGAACAAGTTCATCAAATTTTAAAACCACAAATATCTAAACTGAGGGAAGGGTAATTAAAGTATAGCTCTCCTCATCTTATTATACAACATGATTTATTTGTAATTAACCATTAAATTTCAGACTCTACAGAAAGGACTCCAATAGTGAGGCATTGGGACAAGGGTCTACATCCTAATATTATGGTTAAATGGAGCGATTTACTTACAGGACAATGGAAAGGACCTGACATATTGTTAGCATTAGGTTGGGGGTTTGCTTGTGTGTTTCCATGAGATGCAGAATCTCCCTTGTTGATTCCAGACTGATTAATCAGATACTATGAGTCAGTCTTACAGAAGGAGTACTCCACTGCAGCCTTATAGTGACCCCTGATGAAGAGCTGACCTGAAATTTCATCAGTTCTGTCTAGCTTCTCAACAATCAACCTCCAACCCACTGTCGCTTTTTCCTATTGGGGCCAACTTAAACATTCCACTACTAGAACTGAACAAGTTGCATTATCTCAGAGAAAACAATCTACACCTGAGACCTCATTTGTGACTATTTTGGCTATCCTTGCTAGTCAGGTAATTGTATGCTCAGCTGATCAGGCCCTTAGACATATTTTCCAGATCCTCCATCACTGCACTCCTCCTCCTGGAGTAGGGCTAATTTCAAGGATTTTACCAGTCATAGTCAATTGTCAGGAGGCATTTCTAATTCTTTGATACCACATAAAATCTCTTATAATATTTCACTCCATTGGGAGGTGGATGAGACACGTTTTTTTTTTCCCCCTAGGAATTTTGAGAACAGTCCTTTATGTTGTTTGACTCCTAGCTACCATACTTATCTTACTGACTAACCTCAAAGTGATCTTTCTAAATGCTATATATGGTCCTTAATGGTGGCCTCTATTAGTTATACTAATTATAATGAAACTTTTGTTAATGTTTCTGTTTCATCCTCTATTGATCTACATGAAAATACAGCTACCAAAATGGATATTTATTGGCATCTACTCGATATTGACAGAGTTTTCAAAATGGTTTGAATGTGGCTTTTCTATTTTGCTCATGTTTATTCACCTCTTATTTGTAATACTAAAATTATGAATTAGTCTGTGTCAGCTCCACATTCTGATTATAGGTGATATTTGCAAGCAAAATGGGGTAACTATATTTTATGATAATTTGCCTTATTCGGAACCATTACATAGATGGCTTACACCTGACTTGGTGACACCAATTTGCAAAAGCATCTGAAAAAGTGGCAATCTTTCCTATTTTCCTGATTTATGCCATCTTTTAGCTGCCTCTAATGTGATTGTACACACTAGACCTGATAGTCCTACAACACTAAATATTAGAGCTTATGTAAATGTTCCATATGCTAATTTACTTGCTAAACAAAATTATCTTAACATATCTAAGGATAAGGAATCATATTCAATACAATGTGATTAATGTATCTTAACTAATTATATTAATGCTACTTTTCCAAAAAATTTTATTGTTTTCATGATAGTCCATCAACCGTCTTATGTTATGGTACCTGTGTGGTTAAAAGAAAAATGGTAAGATGACCCTGCTACAGAGGTTCGTGAAATGCTGAATAAACTAATGAGATCAAAACGTTTTGTAGCAGCAGTAATCTTAGGCATTACTGCATTAATAAGTATTGAAACTTCTTTAACTGTATCTACTACTGTACATGTGCAAGAAATTCACACTGCCTCTTATTTTAATGACTTACCTCACAAAGTGTCTATTGTCCAGTCTGAACAGGAGAATATTGATAAAAAATAAGAAACTAGAATTGATGATTTTGAGGAAGCCATGCTATACATTGGAAAATAAATCCAATATATTAAGATTCAAATGACTTCTAGATGTCATGCTAATTATAAGTGGATTTGTTTGACACCTTTGAAGGTCAATGGCATTACTAATTGGGAACATGTCCAAATTTCTTACTAGGAATATGGAATAATATTAACATTGCTCCAGATATTCAAATGCTAAAGTCTAAGATTAGGAATATTAGTCAATCTCATTTGGAAGTGGACCCCTCTGCTGATTTGGCTCAACACATTCTTGATAATAAAAAGGAGACCATTTTAATTATACCTTTATTCAAGACATTATAATAATTGGCCTCAGTGTTTTTTGTGTTCTAATTCTGCTTTTCTTCTTCCAGTCATCATTGCCTACACCCAAAGAGTAATAAAAAATTTGAAAATCCAGATGAGAAATATTAAATTTAAAAATAAAAATAGAAGAAATGTCACGACTAACACTATTCCCTTCACGGCTTGACATGGTTCAACTGGGAATAATGACGATTCTTGCATGGCCTAATCTTCTGGAAATGTGGATATGGCATGCACCTTCTTGTTTTTCTCTTATTTCTTATTGTTAATGGTGTAATATTTTGATGTTTGCATTTAAAGATTTTGGTAGAAAAACAGACTTTAAGTGATTTGGAACATAATAATAACAATTATTATGACTCCTAGCTACCATACTTATCTTACTGATTGATTTCATATGTAATATTACATCTGAAATTGATTTCATAGTAATGATTTCACATGTAATATTGATTACATTGTTAGTTGACATCATATGTAATATTAGTTGATTTCATATGCAATATTACCATAATAAAAAACATGTTGTGGCAGAGATCAAAATGAGTTATTGTTTGTCATTAGATTTATGATCATCACTCACAGATAGTCTGACATAGCCAGATGGCCTGGCTGCTCTGCCTCAAACCAGGATGTGCCACCTCTTAATGAAAATGTTTTCACAGTTCAGGGACCACAGTGGATTGTGTAAAGCTCAAAAAGGCGGCAGGTGGCCAAAAACTAAGCTCCCCAGGCGGGTTCACCAGAGTTAAACAAAAGAATTGGATTGAGATTTATTAAAGTCTGTGTCCTGGGCGAAATCTCCAGCCCCCAGGGGTGAAAGTCAGGGTAGGAGAGCAGGAAGAAATCACACATGGCTTTGGCTGCTCAGGGTTTTTATACTGAGGAAAGGGGTCAAGGGTCCTGCCCAGGAAAAGGTGGACCCAAGGTGAATGTCAGGGTCAACAGGCCTGCCTCATTGGTCACTTCTGGCACAGTGTGTTGCTAGGTGACTTTGCTTCCTCCCCCTGCAGCCAACCAAATTTGACCTGACAGATTGCATATAAGATTACTGGGAAGCAATAATTTTCCCCAAGAGAATAATCTTTAAAGTCCTTCAATCTAGGTCTCCCTTTCCTTAAATAGAAGTTACAGAAGAAAAGAAGTGGTTTTCTTAGAGGTTGCTTAATTACCAAAATTATGTCACACTTTATATGCAATAGATGGTTAAAAGGTGCTGTGCTTCTTATCTACTTTTGGGAGGAATTCCAAAAGTGTGGTTAATTGTTATGGCTGTTTGTTATTCTTAATTCAACTTTAAAACATGATGTGCTAAAACTATAAAATTAATGAGAATGACTTCTGCTCTTATGGTCCCTAGTAAGATGAAAACCAGAACCAATTAAAGGTTTTGTAATGTTTTTCTTACAGGAGTAGGAGAAATTATCTTATTTTGTTTATACTTATGCCCATCAGAGTTCCTCAGAGGTGGGAACACTTTCCTTTTCATGTAACCACAAGAGATTGTATTCAAGATGAATAGAAAGAGGTAAATGGTACGTGAAACAGTAAACTTAGAACTTAGCCTCAGATCTTTGAGTCTGTGTCATTTTATTCTCCTATTTGTTAACACCATCCCCCTCAATAAGCTGTGACATGACTCAAGATAAAGCTGGACCTCAGCAGACTAATTTGGCAAAGTCTGTTTCTCTGAAAAGGGAATGTCTCAGCAAGTTAAAGAGGCACAGTCTATAAATATCTAGGGGGAAAAGAAAGAGGTGATGGATCACAGGATTTATAAAGCCATGAATAATACTTGCTCAGAAGTAAACAATCCCCATACAGTTTTCAAGTGTCCAGTAGTTTGGTGTGCAGAAATTCCTCTCAACATTTTTTTGCAGTGAGATTATTTGTAGAAAGTCCTGTCCATTGAACTGTCAGCCGTCCATTTCTCCATTAAATGCTGATTCCATCATTTTGATCACACTCAAGAAATTCCTAACTTGTTTACCTGTGCTGCAGGGACAAGAAAGTAAGAGAGGAGAGCTATAGTATGTAGAAGGGAAGGGGCTGGTATGAGGGAGTGTGGTTTGGAAGGGTGTTGAATTTTCTGTCTCACAAAGGATAATGCAGGTTTTTTCTCTCCCAAGGGCTCGTTGCTGTGCCTTGGGCAACTTGGGTTTCCATGAATAGCTTGGTTGTCATACTCGCTGAACTGCACATATGGACTGCAGTCACAGAAAGATCATATGATTGCATAAAGGCATCATGGTTGCCATGGCATCCAAAACCATTTCAGTTTCTGGCAGCTGCAGAGGAAGCTATAAGAGAAGGGGCAGTCCAGCTCTGCTGGTAGGAGGGAAGAGGAAGCAGGTAAAGGCCAGGGGTCTTTCATTGCCACAGAAGTGATCCTAGCATCTTAGGCCAGGAGAAAAGGAATCACAATATGTTGTGGGTGGGGTCCCTCTGGCTTTGAGACATCTGACTCCATCCAATATAAGGGATACTTCTGAAACCTGACAGGCTGGCATAATGTCCATATTCTCAAGGTACCAATGTGCTCACTTGGCCACAGCAGAGTAAGAATTATCCCTGTTCATTTAAGGAACAGGAGTGCTGCAGCTGCTCGGTGAGCAGACAATTATCCAAGGGAAGAAATGAGGCATGTGGCAGTATGACAAATAGGAATTTATAGGAAATATATGCTTTAATCTTTGGGACCACAGGAAATTGAGAGAAGCTCTTACACCTGAAAACCGAACCCTAAAAATCCCACATGCTCACACCTGTCTCACTGTTTTCATTCCTCCCAGGCTTTTCCTTAAGGAAAATCTAACCAGTGGGTCCAAATGCATATTCCAGTAGAGGTGATGGAGCTTGTTTTTCACCTCAGGTATGTCGATGCTTGGAAAATGTGGATTTCCTGGGCAAAATCTGTTTCTCTGAATAAGGGAATGTCTCAGCAACTTAATGAGGCACAGTATGTAAATATGTATAGGGAATGGGAAGAGGTGACAAATCACAGGATCTATAAACTCATGAATAATATTTGCTCAGACATAAATTATGCCCACTCATTTTTCAAACTTGTAGGAGTTTTATGTGGAGAAATGCCTCTCAACATTCTTTCAGTGAAATCATTTGCATAAATTTCTGTGCATTAGCTGTCAGTCCTTCATTTTTCCAGAAATTGCTGCTGCCCTATTTTGATCCCACTGAAGAAATGCCTAACTTTATTACCAGTGTTCCAAGTACATGAGAGGAAATGATAAGAGAGTTACAGTGTGCAGAGCTCATGGGACAGGCATGCAGGAGATTGGTTTGGAGGGGCATGGATTTTTCTGGCTCATGTAGGAGACTGTAGATTTTTTTCTCCCAAGGGCTTCTTTCTTGGCCTTGGACTACTTGGTTTCCCATGAATGACTTGGTTGTCATGCTTTCTGTGCTGCATCTGCTGCCAGAAGTACCAGAAAGACCATATGACACCACAATGGCCTCATGGTTGCCATAGAAAAAAGAACCTTTTCATATTCTGGTTACTGAAGAGGAAAGTTCCAGACAAGTGCTGGCCCAGCTCTGCTGGTAAGAGGGAAGAGGAAGCAGGTAAGAGCTAGGGTTCATTTTTGATTGCCAGAAAAGGATCCCTAACTTCTTAGCCAAGGAGAAGAGGAGTCAATATTTGCTCTGGGTGGAACCCCCTCTCTCTTTGAGACATCTGGGTCCTTTCAAGATAAGGGAGTCTGATTAAGACTGACAGGCTGACATATCATCCATGTCCATAAGGGGTCCATGTGCACACATGACCACAGGAGGCATCATCATTTCCTGGCAATGTGAAACCTGCTGCAGGCAATTGGTCCCCACTAAGTGTCATAAATCGGAGAGTGTTGAGGGGGTGCCTGAGGATGAGTGGTTCACCTGGCCTAGCCCAGACCACAAGGAAAGAAAGACACTCATCCTGGTCTGCAATTACTGTGTAAAAGCTGATTCGGGAAATTGGCTTGGGGTCTTAGCAGCGACTCACAATGATAACCTTATTAAGAAATAAGAGTTTTATTGCTGCTCAATGAATAGACAATTATCTGTGGGAAGCATGGAGGCATGTGGGAGTAAGGGAAGTAGGGCATGGTAGGGATTATTATATGTTCTGATCTTTGGGATCACAGGAATTTGAGGGAATCTTCCACACCTGAACACCAAACTCTTATAATCCCAACTGCTCACACGTGTCTCATTGTTTTCATTTATCCTGGGCTTTTCCTTGAGGATAATCTAACCAGTGTGGCCAAATATATATCTCATTGGAGGTGCTGGACCTTGCTTGCCACTTGAGGTATGTGGTGCTTGGAAAATGTGGCTGTCATATTCAGTCTGTTTTTCTGAATAATGGAATGTCTCTGAAACTTCATGGGGCAAAATCTGTAAAAATACATAGGGAATGGGATGAGGTGATGGATCACAGGATGTCTAAATCCATGAATATTATTTCCTGAGGGATAAATAATCCCTACTCAGTTTTAAATGTTGAGTAACTAGGAATGCAGAAATTCACCTCAACAATTGTTGCAGTGAGATTATTTCCAGAATATCTGGTCCATTGAACTCTCAGTCCTCCATTTCTCCCCAAAATGATGTTATCCTGGTTTGATCCCACTCAAGACATGCCTAACTTCTTTACCAGTGTCCCTGGGACAGAACAGCCAAAAAGAGGAGATCTACAGTATGTAGAGTGGAAGGGGCTAGCATGCAGGTGTTTGTTTTGGAAGGCCATGCAATTATCTGGCTCATGTAGGAAAATACAGGTTTTTATCTCATCCCAGGGCATTGTGCTGGGTCTTGACCAACCTGGATTTAAATGAATGGCTTGGCTATCATCCCAGCTGTGCAACACAAACCATCTGTGATCACAGAAAGGACGTATGACAGCACAATGGTGTCTTGTTTGCCATGGAAAACAGAGTATCTTCAGGTCCTGGTGGCTGCAGAGAATCATTCAAGAAAACGGCTGGCACAGCTGTGCTGGTAGAAGGGAATAGAAAGCATGTAAGTCCCAGTGGTCTTTTGTTTGCCACAAACAAATCCTAACCTCTTAGGACAGGAGAAGACAAATCAGCATGTGTTTTTGGTGGGGCCCATCTGGCTTTGTGACATCTGAACCAATCTAAGGTAAGAGAGCCTGCTGAAGCATGACAGGCTGCCATACAATCCAAATTCAAAAGGGGCCAATGTGCTCACATGGATGCAGGATGCATCATAATTACCTGGGAATGGGGAAACTGATGCAATCAATTGATTGCCACCAGTAGCAGTAGATCAGGCAGTAATGCAGGGGTGCCCAAGGATGTCAGGGTCACCAAGCCTATCCAAAGCCACAGATGCATGGCCCTACAAAGACACTCATCCTGATTTGGCCTCACCTGGTACTTTGCTGAGTCAGGAAACTGGTCTGTGGCTTTAGCAGCCACTGTCAATTATGGCCAATGGATGACATTTCAGAGCAGAGGAACATGTAGGCAGTATGGAAGGGTTGGTGAACTATGACCTGAAAAACATCACACCAACTCTGGTGTGATTCCAAGCCTTTCCACGAATGACCAACAGGTGACAGTTGGAGCCTGGGATGTAGGACTTCTATATAGAAGTAAGGAGATGCTGATCTCCCCAATGTTGAGAGGAGGGAGTTAAAAACTAAAAATTTGTAAGGTAGAATGATAGAGGGAAACCAGGTTTTCCATGAACCCTGTGGATCCTTAATGATATCAGCGGAGCTTAATTCATGCATTCCATGCCAATTCATGCAAGTCTTTAATAAATGATGTCTGACAAAGTCAATGCAAAAGAAACTGAGTAAATTGAGGGTTATGTGCCACTGTGTGTTGTCTACATCTCTCTGTTGTCAAGAAGACATTGTGGATGTGTTGGAAAATGATGAGATGCAGAAGTCCACCTTTTGGCAGAGAGACTGGACTACACCCCAGTAAGGCTATCCTCCATAAATCCTAGCGAAGGTGATATATTGAATGTCCTTTCTTGCTGAAAGGCAAAAACATAGTCCCAATACGTGCTAAATATGAACTGCAAAATATGAAAATGAAAAGAACCAATTTTAGACCCTGGTGAGTACTTTCATTTGTGCAAGTTGCTGATTCAATCCATTTGTCAGCATATTAATGAGACCATTAAAACCTCTATGTTCCTCAGAGTTGTCTCATTTTCAGGAATACTGCCTTGTAAGAAATCCAGGTCCCTGCAGAAACACTTTTGGCTGCCATGCAGATGCATGTTGTGTATACTCTTTAGAACGGGCATCCAAATGTATCTGATTCATACTCAATCATTTGGTGCTTACTTGATTGTTCAGAGGAGCAAGTGTTGAGTCAATAGAGGGTTGGAATGATATGAAGAGGCTCTTAAAGGTAGATGGCTGCATGATCTGCAAGGCTAACTATGGAATACGCTTTGCAGAAATACCACACCAAGGCAGAGCTAATTATTTCTATCAAATTCTGTAGATAGCTTTTAAAAGCAATCCAGCCAGCATATTTGGTTCAGGTCAAATTCCAATGTCTAAGTAGTAATGTTTAGAGAAAGATTTATCCATGTCCCTTTCAGGAGAACAGAGTGTTGTAGCTGATCTAGGAGCAATTATCCAACAGAAGCATGGACGAGTATGGCAGTTGGAGAAGTAAGCATTTCTAGGAAGTATTATTTGCTCTGATCATTGGGACCACAGGAAATTGACAGAATCTTACACACCAGATCACAAGCCCTTTAAATCCCAAATGGCTGACACCAGTCTCATTGTTTTCATTCCTCCTGGGATTTTAATTGAGGAAAATGTAAACAACTGGGACAAATGCATATCTAAGTGGAAGTGCTGGACCTTTGTTTTCACCTGATGTATGGGGTTCTTGGGCATATGGTTTAGCTGGGCAAAGTCTGTTTCTCTGAATAAGGGAAAAGTCTCAACAACTTCAAGAGGCACAATCTATATATATGTATAGTGAATAGGAAGAGGTGATGTATCACAGGATGTCTGAACCGATGAATATTATTTGCTCCCAGATATATAATCCTCATTCAGGTTTTTGAAACATTGAGTAATTATGAATGCAGAAATACCTCTCAATATTTTTGCAGTAGGAATATTTGCAGAAAACCATGTCCACTGAATTGGCAGCCCTTCATTTCTCCCCAAAGTGCTACTACCTCAATTGTACCCCACTCCTTATATGCCTAACTTGTTTATCAATTCTCCTGGGACATGAGAGCCAAAGAGAGGAGAGATACAGTATGTAGAGTGGCATGTAGAGTGAAAGGGACTAGCATGCAGGTTCTTGTTTTGGAAGGACATGCAATTATCTGGCTCATGTAGGAGAATGCAGGTCTTTTTCCCTCCCCAGGGCTTTGTGCTGGACCTTGAGCAACCTGGAATTCAATAAATGGCTTGGCTGTCATACTAGATGTGATGCACATATGGCATGCAGTGGCAGAAAGGCCATATGACAGCATAATTGCATCTCCGTTGTCATGTCAAAATATTCTCTTCAGGTCCTGGTTGCTGTAGAGGTACCTTCAAGAAACGGGCTTGCCCATTTGAGCTGGTAGAATGGAAGGAGATGCAGGTAAGACCACAGGGTCTGTTGTTTATCACAAAAGAAATCATAACCTCTTACAACAGGAGAAGCATAATAAGCATGTGTTGTGGGTGGGGTCCTTCTGTTTGTGGGCATGTGACTCCATTGATGATGAGGGAACCTTCTAAAGTGTGACAGACTGCCATACTGTCTATGTCCAAGAGGGGACAATGTGCTCATGTGGACACAGGAGGCATCACAATTTCCTGGGAACGGGTATGTTGCTGCAGACAATTGTTCCCTACCAGGTGTAGTGCGCCAGGATGTAATGTGGGGGAGCCTGAAGTTGCATGGGTCACTGAGCCTAGACCAAGCCACAGGTTCATGGCCCTATGATGACATTGGTCCTGGTCTGGACTCACCCGGTGCATTGTTGAATCCAGAAACTGGTTTGGGACTTTAACAGCCACTCACAATTATGGCTGATGGATGACATTATAGAGTAGAGGAGTATATGGGCAGTAGAATGGGTAGGTGATATATGATATGGGACGTATCACACCAACTCTGGTGTGATACTAAACCTTTCTATCAATGAACAACAGGAGAGAGTTGAAACCTGGAATTTAGGATTTCTAAGTAGAAGAAAGGAGATGCTGATTTCCCCATTGTTGTGAGGAGAGAGTTAAACACAAATAATTTAGGAAAGTGCCCAGCAGGTTGAAGACATTTGAGGAGAGACATTCTGGGCTCACACCACAGGCCAGGCCCCACCACCTGTTCTGTTGCCTTAGAAATATGGTGCTATCAGAAATTGTCTTGTTATTATTTTCCAAGGGGCCCTGCCACTCATTGTTTCATGCAGAAATACCTTCATAATCTGACTTCACTGAAGGGATAATTCTCTTGAACTGCTTTTTTCGTGCCTGAGAAAAGGCCCTCGGGCACCTTTCCAATATCCCCTTAAGCAGAACCTGGACAATAAAGACAACAGGTCAGTGTCACAGACCTTGGCACAATCATCCTCCAAGAACATGAAACTCAGGCAGGAAAAAAGTTCTTGATGAGGACGTGATGAACCTGGGCATCAAAAAATACAGGAAAACAAGCTTTACAAGAACCCAGTGGTTGCTGAATGGTATCCGTTGGCTGAAGTTAATTCACATATTCAGTGCCAATTCATACAGATCTTTAAAAAATGATGTCTGTAAAAATGCAGAGCACAAAAAAAATGAGTAAATAGAGGGCCATGTGCTGCTGTGTAATGTCTACATCTCTCTATTTGCAAGTTGACATTGTGGATGTGTTGAAAAATGTTGAGTTGCAGAAGTCCATTTCCTTGGCAGAGAAACTTCAGAGCACCTCAGAAAGTTTCTCCTCCACAAACCCTAGTATAGGTGACATTTTGAATGCCCTTTCATGCTGATAGGAAACAATGAAGTCCCAATATGTTCTAAACCTGCATGTCAAAATGTGAAAATGGAAAAGAATCAATTTTAGACCCTCATGAGCAGTTTTCTTGTATGATTCATTTACTTGCTGATTCATTCCATTGGCCAGCATATTAATGAGTTTTTACCTCTTCATTCCTTAGAGTTGTATCATTTTCAGAAATACTGCCTCGTAAGAAATCCAGGCCCTTGCAGAAACACTTTTGGCTGGCACACAGATGCATGTTGAGTACCCTCTTTAGAATGGGCTTCCAATTGTATCTGATTCCTACCCAACTATTTGGTGATTACTTGATTCATCACAGGAGCAAATGATGAGACAATGGAGGGTTGCTATTATATGAAGAGGCTTTTAAAAGTAGATGACTGCATGATCTGCAAGCCTGACTATGGAATATGATTTGCAGAAATACCACACCAAGGCAGAGTCAATAATTTCTACCAAAATCTGTACATAGCTTTTAAGAGCAATCCAGCCAACATACTTTGTTCAGGTCAAATTCCAATGACTAGGTAGTAATGATTAGAGAAAGATTTATCCATGTCCCTTTCAGGAAAACAGAGTGTTGTAGCTGCTCAAGGAGCAGACATCTGACAGAGCATGGAGGAGTATGGCAGTTGGAAAAGTGGGCATTTCTAGGAAGTATTATATGCTCTAATCATTGAGACCACCAGAAATTAATGGAATCTTCCACACCAGATCACAAGTCCTTTAAATCCCAAACTGCTGACACCAGTCTCATTGTTTACATTCCTCCTGGGATTTTAATTAAGGAAAATATAAGCAGTTGGGTCAAATGCATATCTGAGTGGAGGTGCTGGACCTTGATTTTCGTCTTAGTTTTGTGGGTGCTTGGACATATGGTTTAGCTGGGCGAATTCGGTTTCTCTGAATAAGGTAATGTCTCAACAACTTCATGAGGCACAGTCTCTAAATATGTATAGGGAATGGGAGGAGGTGATGGATTACAGGATGTCTGAATGGATGAATAGTATTTGGTTCCAGATAAATAATCCCTATTCAGTTTTTTAAAGCATTGAGTAATTATGAATGCAGAAATACATTTCTACATTCTTTGCAGTGAGATTATTTGTAGAACATCATGTTTATTGAACTGTCAGTCCTCCATTTCTCCCCAAAATGATACTACCTCAGTTTGATCCCATTCAATATATGGCTAACTTGTTTAACAGTGCTCCTGGGATATGAGAGCCAACAAGAGTCAAGCTATAGTATGGATAGTGGAAGGGGCTAGCCCAGAGGTGTTTGTTTTGGGAGGTCATGCAATTTTCTGGCTCATTTAGGAGAATGCATGTTTTTCCACATCCCAGGGTTTCTTCTGAACCTTGAGAAACCTGGGTTTTAATGAATACCTTGGTTGTCATACTACATGTGAAACACATACTGCATGTAGTCACAGAAATTTTTTATGACACCATAATTGCATCTCAGTTGCCATGTCAAAATATCCTATTCAAGTCCTGGTTACTGCAGAGGTACCTTTGAGAAGAGGGCATGCCCAGCTGAGCTGGTAGGATGGAGGAGGAGGCAGGTAAGTCCACAGGGTCTGTTATTTTCTACAAAAGCACTCATAACCACTTATGACAGGAGAGGAGGTATAAGCATGGTTTTTTAGTTGGGGTTCTTCTGTCTTTGAGACATCAGACTCCATCCAAGATAAGGGAGCCTGCTAAAGTGTGACAGGCTGCCATACTCTCTATGACCAAGAGGGGGCAATGTGCTCATGTGGCCACAGGAGG
>JAJEJO010003700.1:38243-81370 GCA_020662805.1 Glaucomys volans
GTTTGGGTGGCTCATATGCCTCTAGGAACCTGTTGATGTCTTCCAGGTTTTCTATTTTGTTGGAGTATAAATTTTCAAAATAGCTTCTTATTATGTTTTGTTTTTCAATTGTGTCTGTTGTAATATTTCCATTTGTATCATGAGTTTTAGTAATTTGGAGTTTCTCTCTCCTTCTCTTCATTAGTGTGGTTAAGAGTTTATCAATTTTGTTTATTTTTTCAAAGAACCAACTTTTTGTTTTTTCAATTTTTTGAATTGTTTCTTTTGTTTCAATTTCATTCATTTCCGCTCGGATTTTAATTATTTCCTTTCTTCTACTATTTTTGGTGATGGTCTGTTCCTCTTTTTCTAGAGCGTTTAGCTGTAATGTAAGGTCATTTATTTGCTGACTTTTTATTCTTTTGTTGAATGCATATGATTCTATGATTTTTCCTCTTAGCACTGCTTTCATAGTGTCCGAGAGATTTTGTATGTGTATCTATGCTCTCATTAAACTCTAAGAATCTTTTAATTTCCCCCCTAATGTCTTCTGTTATCCTATCTGTATCATTTAATAGGATGTTATTTAATCTCCAGGTGTTGGAGTAGTTTCTGCTTTTAACTTTATCATTGATATCTAATTGCATTCCATTATGATCTGATAGCATACAAGGTAGTATCTCTATGTTTTTGTATTTGCTAATAGTACCTTCATGGCATAACATATGGTCTATTTTAGAGAAGGAACCATGAGCTGCTGAGAAGAAAATGTATTTGCATTTTGATGGATGTAATATTCTATATATGTCTGTTAAGTCCAAATTAGCGATTATATCATTGAGTCCTATGGTTTCTTGGTTCAATTTTTGCTTGGAAGATCTGTCCAATGGTGAGAGAGGTGTCTTAAAGACCCCCAGATTTATTGTGTTTTGGTCTATTTGGTTCCTGAATTTGGGAAGGGTCTTATTGATGTACGTGGATGCACAATTGCTTGGTTTATAAATATTTATGATTGTTATGTCTTGCTGATTTATGCTTCCTTTAAGCAGTATGAAATGTCCTTCTTTATCCCTTCTGACTAACTTTGGCTTGAAGTCTGCTTTATCTAAAATGAGGATGGAAACTCCTGCTTTTTTACTCAGTCCATATGCATGTTATGTTTTTTCCCAACCTTTCAACTTTAGTCTGTGGGCATGTTTTTCTATGAGATGAGTCACTTGAAGGCAGCATATAGTTGGGTCTTTCTTTTTAATCCAATCTGCCAGTCTTGTCTTTTGATTGATGAGTTTAGGCCATTTACATTCAGGGTTATTGTTGAGACATGACTTGTATTTCCTGCCATTTTGGCTTTTTTGGGGTTTTTAGCTTATCTTTATTTCTCCTTTGTTTGACTCTTTCTTTAGGGTAATTCCTCCCTATGTTGGCTGCAATTGTTGTTTTTCATTTCTTCCTCTTCTAATATTTTGTTGAGGATGTTCTGTAGGGCAGGCTTTCTCTTTGTGAATTCTTTGTGTTTTTTTATCATGGAAGGATTTTATTTCATCATCAAATCTGAAAGTAACTTTTGCTGAGTATAAGATTCTTGGTTGGCATCCATTTTCTTTCAGAGCTTGAAATATGTTGTTCCAGGCCCTTCTTGCTTTTAGGGTCTGGGCTGAGAAATCTGCTGATATCTGTATTGGTTTCCCCCTGTAGGTAATCTGTTGCTTTTCTCTCACAGCCTTTAAAATTCTATCTTTGTTTTGTATGTTAGGTGTTTTTATTATAATGTTCCTTGATGTCAATCTGTTTTAATTTTGTGTGTTTGGTGTCCTGTAAGCCTCTTGTAATTGATTTTCTATCTCATTTGTCATATTTGGGAAATTTTCTGATATTATTTCATTAAAGAGATTATTAATTCCCTTGGTTTTTATCTCTGTGCCTTCCTCAATCCCAATAACTCTTAATTTTTTTCTTTTCATGATGTCCCATATTTCATGGAGGTTTTGTTCATGATTCCTAACTATCTTCCCCTTTTGCTCAACTTTGTTTTCAAGGTTAAATATTTTGTCTTCATTGTCTGAGGTTCTGTCTTCTAAGTGATCTATTCTGTTAATTATGCTTTCTATGGAGTTTTTAACTTGGTTTATTGTTTCCTTCATTTCCTTGTTTCCTTCAAGGATTTCTGCTTGTTTTTCTCTCAGAACTTCTATCTCTTTATTGAAATGATTTTTTGCTTCCTGCAATTGCTCTATTAGCTGATTATTCATAGCCTGAATCTGCTCTCTCATCACATTACTCTCTTCTTGGATTATTTTAATTATGAACATTCTGAACTCCCTTTCTCTCATCCTTGTGCCATGCTGTCTTTGGGTTCTCTTGATATATCATCTAGATTTGTTTGGGACAAATTCTTCCCATGTTTTCTCATGTTGCTCATGTATCTTCCCCTCTAGTAGTGCGAATCAGAGGGAATGCAATTTTCCTGTAAAAACTTAGAGTGTCCCTGCAGGTTTCCAGTAACTCACCTGTTCCTTGAGTGGTGCTTGATCAAGCGGCGACCCAAGAAAGCTGCTGTTGCACTTCCTTCAGTTTGGTAATGATCAATGCTTCTGTCAGAGGCAGCCACCAGAGCCAGAGACTCCAGCCCCTCCAGGCCACACTACCCAGGAGATGCTGCGCAGTGGCAGGGAAGAGCAGAGCCCAGCTCTGCAGACTCTTGCAGTTCCAGATGGTCGCTCTCTGCTAGGGAAGCCACAGAATGGCACCGAAGTGTCCAAACTCACCACAGGAGCCAAAGACTCCAGCCCCTCCAGGCCAGACCGCCCAAGAGACACTGCACAGTGGCCGGGAAGACCAGAGCCCAGCTCGGCGGGCTCAGGAAGTCCCAGATGTTTGCTCTCTGCCAGGGAAGCGTCAGAGTCAGAGTCTCCATCCCCTCTAGGCCTGACCACCCAGTAGACACTGCACAGTGGCCGGGAAGACCGGAGCTTGGCACTGCAGGCTTAGGAAGTCCCAGATGGTTGCTCTCTGCCAGGAAAGCTGCAAAATGGCGCCAAAGGGTCCAAACTCACCGCCAAGGTCGTAGACTCCAGGCCCTCCAGGCCAGACTTCCCAAGAGACACTGCACAGTGGCCGGGAAGATGGGAGCTTGTCACTGCGAGCTTAGGAAGTCCCAGATGGTCACTCTCTGCCAGGGAAATCACAAAATGGCACTGAAGGGTCCAAACTCACCACCGGAGCCAGAGACTCCAGGCCCTCCAGGCCAGACCACCCAGGAGATGCCACACAGTCAGGGGTAATTCTCTTGGATTGCCCTTTCCCTGCCTGAGGCAAGGTCCTCTGGCACACTTCCAATGTCCCCTTAAGCACTAGCTGGACAATGACGACTACAGGCCAGTGTCACAGAACTTTACACAATCATCCTCCAAGAACATGAATCTCAGGTAAGAAAAGTGCTTGATGAAGACAGGATGAACCTGGTCATCGAATAATGGCCAACAGGATACAAGTTGAACACTGAATGATGCCTCTGTTTTTGAAGTTTGCTGCACACCATCTCATGTCTAAACAAAAACATCTCTGGTGCAATGCAACAATGAAGACACAGTACACGTAAAATCTTAACTTGTAAAACAGAAAAAGCTATGCAAACATGAAAGGATTGACAGGACTTATGGCACAGGAAAAGGAGATCCTACAATATTTCAACACTCAAAGTTCTTTCTTTAAGGAATTAGAGGCTTCCACACCAATCCTGCCACATAACTAATGTCACTGATTTCATTTCTTCAATAGGATTATTTTAAATAGGCACTAGTGTATCATCCCTGCACTAACATCAGAATAAAATCGTTCTCATTGCTTGCTAAAAATCAGAACATACTATCCTTCACCCATCCCTACACAGCATTTCTAAGACATCCCTCAAGAGTACCAAAAGTCTGAAAAATGCTTCATTAGCAATGAATCTGAATCTTGAGGGACACAGGGAAATCAGGCTTTTCACAGTCCCTGTGGATTCTGAATGATATAAGCAGAAGTAACCTCATGCACTCAGTGCCAATTCATTCAAATCTTTAATAAATGATGTGTATAACCATGCAAAGCACAACAAAATGACTACAGCCAGGGCCATCTACAGCTGTTTTTTTCTACATCTCTTGGCTCTCAAATAGATATTGGGGCTTTGTGGGCCAGCATTGAGGTGTAAAAGTCCACTTCTTTTACAGATAGACTGCAGTTAGCCCAGAAAGCTTCTCCTTCCCAAACACTAGTTCTGGTGATATTTTGAATGTCATTACCTGCTGCAAAGCAACAATGATGTTCCAAAATGTGCTCATCCTGTACTTCAAGTACTGAAAATGGAGAAGAATCCATTTTATAGCCTGGTGGGCATTTTCATAATGTATGACTTGCTGATGCAATACAATTGCCATCATATTAATCAGACCGTTAATACCTCTGCATTCCTGAGAGTTGTCTCATCCTCAGGAAAACAAACTCAAGAAATCTAGGTCTCTGGGGAAGCACTTTTTCATGGCACCACAGATCTGAGCTGAATATTCTCCTTAGCAAGGTCATTCATTTTAATCTGAGACTTATCCAACTTTTCTGAGTTCACTTGATTGAACAGAGGAGGAAAGGTTGAGATACTGGAGTGTTGGCATGATCTAAATAGATTCCTCAAGGTAGATGACTGCATGTTTTGCAGGCCTGACTCTATGATATTCTTTCAGAAAAGCTACCCAAGCCAGAGCCCAATAATTTCTATCAAATTTTGCTGAAGGTTTGAAGAACAGCACATTCAGAAACCTTTATTTCAGTTCAATCCCAATGTCAAGATAGTCATGAGGAGACAAAGCTTCATCCCATTAATTTTAAGAAAAAAGAAAGGCATAGCTCCTCATTGACCAGACAACTATCAGAGGTAAACATGGAGGTGTAGTAGTTGAAGATGCAGGTCTTCAAAGAAATATTCTATTCTCTGATCTTCAGGAACAAAGGAATTTGAGGGAATCATTCATACCTGAACAGCAAGCCCTTACCATCACAAAATGCTCGCAACTGTCTATTTCTTTTCATTCCTACTGGTCTTTTTCCTGAGTTAATTCTAAGCAAAATACACACCCCAGGGGAGGGTCTTTACCTTGATTTTTCCCTCAGAAAAGTGGGTTCTTGAAAAAAGTGGATGTCCTGGGAAAAGTCTATTTCCCTAATTAGTGAAAATCTGGGCACTTGTCAAGGTACAGTGTTTTAATATGTATAGATAATGGGAAGAGGTGATGGGTCACAGGATCTTGAAATGCATGAACAACATTTACTCAGAGAAAAAAATCATAGGTATTCGCTTTTCAAACTTCAAGCAGTTATTTTTGCAGGAATATCTCTCAACATTCTTTGCAATGAGATTATTTGCATAAAGTTATACAAACTGAACTGTCAAGTCTTCATTTCTCAGTAAAATGTTGCTATCCTGGTTTTGAACCCTCTTAAGAAAAGCCTAACTTATTTCCCTGTTCTCCTGGGATATGAGAGCAAGAGAGAGGAGAGCTACAGTATGCAGAGGGGAAGGGGCTGGCATAGGGGAGTTTGGTATGGAAGGGCAAGGAATTTTTTGTCTCATGTAGGAGAATGCAAGATTTTTCTTTCCTTCATTTCCAGGGCTTGTTGCTGGGCATTATGGAATTTGGGTTTCCAAGAATGGCTTGGCTATTATCAAAAGTGCACTGCACAGTCTGCAGACACAGAAAGGCCATATGACAGCACAATGGCATCATGGTTGCCAGGGCAACTGGGACCTTTTCAGATTTTGGCTACTGTTGAGGAACTTTCAAGAAAAACTCATTTCCAGCTGTGCTAGGAAGTGGGAAGAAGAAGCAGGTGAGTCCCCGGGGGGGTTTTGTCAGTCACAAAGGTGATCCTAACCTCCACAGAGAAGAGGAATCAGGGTGTGAAGAGGGCATGTCCCCATGGAATTTGAGACATAGAACTTCATCCAAGATAAGGGACTCTTTTAAAAGCTGACAGTTTGCCATACCAGCCATGTCTGTGAGGCAGCAGAGTGCTCACTCTGTCGCAGCAGTCATTATGATATCCTGGAAATGGAGAAAACCAGCAGGCAATTGGTCCCCACCAGGAGTAGTGGACCAGGGAGAGAAGTGTGGGTGCCTAAGGATAGATGGGTCACCAAGCCTAGAACAGGGCTCAGGGGCATGGACCTATGAACACACTCCTCCTGCTCTGGACTAATTCAGCACATAGCTGAGTTGGGAAACTGGCTGAGGGCATTAACAGACCCTCAAAAGGATGGCCATTCACATTTCAAAGAAGAAGAGCATGTGGCTTCACCTAACCCCAGGTGGGTTAGGTGAAGTTTGAACGGTGAAGCAACACACCAACTCTGGTGTCATGCCACACCTTTCCATGAATGACCCAATAGGAGACAGCTGGAACATGTGATTTAGGATGACTAAGTACAAGTGAGGAGTGACTGAGCTCCCCAATGTGTTGAGGAGGTTTTTCATCAATAAATATTTTGGATGGAGGGTAACAATTCACTGGAAATCTATGAGAGAGTTCCAATGCTCACTGTACTGAACAGGCCCAAACACCTCTGCAGTTATCTTACAATTAGACTGCACTCAGAAATTGTTTTCTATGAAATTGCAAGGATCCCTTAAACTCACCCTCCAATGCAGAAAAATATAATAATGAGTTTTTAGTGAAAGCATAGTTCTCTTGACTTGCCTATTGCCAATCTGAACAAAGACCCTCTGCACTTTTCGAAGGACACCATACCCAGCAGATTGAAAATGATGACTACAGGCCAGGGTCACATACCATGGAACTATGATCCTCCAAAAGCATGAAAGAAGTTCCTGATGAGGGCATCACATGAAATTTAAACAAACTTTGGGCTGAAAGACAGGAATGTTAGGTAATCTGGAAGTGGAATATTTAAACAGGGAGGACTAAAGGATATTTCTTGTGTACTAAATGCAGATGGGTGTTAGAGAGGAAAACAAATTCTGTGAAGGGAATCTAAAAGTGATTGTCCTTTTGAGTGGTCTCCCCAAATATTCCTGGTACTGTCTTCAGCTACAATATGCTATGCAAATACAGCAAGAAGAAGGGTCAAGATCATTCAGTAATCAAGGATGGTTACAGAAACCAAGTGCAATTGCTGATGGCTTAAATGCTTTCCCCCATTGCTGATTCTACCCCGAAGCCTAAAAGGGATACCTCACTAGGCATATGAAGATTCAGCATTCCTGACATATAACCTGGTAGTAGAGATGTTCCTTCACCACAGCACGCACCCCCAAGCACTTCAATATGCACAATTACAAATTTGCATGTGGCCTACTGAATGATGCCTCTGGAAATAAAGTATGTAGTACAACATTGCAAATCTAAACAAAAACATCTCTGTAACAATGCAATAATGAAGACACAATGCATGGAAAACTTAACTTGAAAAAGAGAGAAAACAATGAAAGAATGAAAATTGTGAAAGGACTTATGGCACAGGAAAAGGACATAATATTGCATTTCAATATTGCTAGTCCTTATTGTAAGGAATTAGAGGCATCCACACCAATCCTGCCACGTAACTAATGTCCCTGATTTCATTTCTTCAATAGAATTATCTTAAATAGGTGCTCTAGGATCATCCCTATGCTAATATCAGAATCAAATCATTTTCATTTTCTTGCTAAAATCCATAACACACCATCTTTCACACATTCCTGCACAGCATCTCTTAATACATCCCTCAAAAGCTACAAAAGTCTGAAAAAATGCTTCATTAGTAATGAATCTTAATCTGGAGTAATACATGGAGATCAGGCTTTACTTAACCCCTGTAGCTACTGAATGATATCAGCAGAAGTAATCTCATATATTCAATGCCAATTCATTCATGTGTTTAATAAATGATGTGTATAATCATGCAAAGCACAACAAAATGACTACAGCCAGGGCCACCTGCAGTTTTGTTCTACCTACTTCTCTCCATTTTCAAGTTGATATTGGGATTTTGTGGTACAATGTTGAGGTACAGAAGCCCACTTCTTTTGAAGAGAGACTGAAGTGTGCCCCAGAAAGTTTCTCCTTTGCAAACATTAGTGCCAGTGAAATTTTGAATGTCATTCCCTGCAGAAAGGGAACATTGAAGCCCCAAGATGTCTCACCTGTATTTCAAATATTGACAAGGGAGAAGAAGACATTTTAGATCCTGGTGAGCATTTTCATGTTGTAGAACTGGCTGATGCAATACACTTGCCAGCATATTAATGAGACCATTTCCAGCACTGTGTTACTTTGAGATGTCTCATCTTAAGGAATACGGACTCAAGAACTCTAGGTCTCTACTAAGCACTTTTTCCTGGCACCACAGGTGTTTGCTGAATACTCTTTAGAATGGGCTTCTAATTAAATCTGAGACTTATCCGACCATTTTGTGTTCACTTGATTGAACAGAGGAGTAAATGTTCAGACACTGGTGAGTTTTCATGATCTGAAGAGTCTCCTTAAGGTAGATACCTGCATGTTGGACAGACCAGACTACGTGATATGCTTTGCAGAGAAACAATCCAAGGGAAAGCCATGTAACTTCTATAAAATTCAGTAGAATGCTGTGGGAAAAAACCCAGCCAGAAACCTTTATGGCAGGTCAAATCCCAATGTCTATGTAGTCATGATGAGAAAAGATTTTTCACTGCCTCTTTAAGTTAAAAAAGAGTTGCAGCTCCTCAATGAGCAGAAAATAATCCAAGGGATCCATGGAGGCATGTGGCACTTGGAGAAGTAGTTCTTTGTCAGAAATATTATATGCTCTGATCTTTGGGATTAAAGGAAATTGAGGGGATCTTTCACACCAGAACACAAAGTCCTTACCATTACAAACTGTTCACAATTGTCTCTTTCTTCTCATTCCTGATGGCCTTTTCCTGGAGAAAATTCTAACTAACTGGGCCAAAGTTGCATACCCCAGTGGTGGTTCTTCACCTTGCTTTTCTCCTCAGGTAAGTGGGTACCTGAAAAAGTGGTTTTTCTGGGAAAGATGCTTCCCTAATTATGGAATATCTCAGCATCTTGGAGAGGAAGAGTGTGTAAATCTGTACAGGGAATTGGAAGAAGTAATGGCTCACAGGGTCTCTGAATGCATGAATAATATTTGCTCAAAGAGAAAATCATCTGCTTACAATTTAAAAACTTCCAGCATATATATTTGCAGAAATTTCTCTCAACATTCATTTTGGTGAAATTCCTGGAAGAAAGCTCTATTCATTGAATTGTCAACTCTTCATTTCTTGGCAAAATGCTGCTTCCCCAGATTTGATACCACTCAAGAAAAGCCTAACTTTTTTCCATGTGCTTCTGGCTTAAGAGAGCAAGAGAAAGGAGGGCCACAATATGCAGAGTGGAAGGGACTGGAATGCGGGAGTTTGATTTAGAAGGATGTGGAACTTTCTGACTCATGTATGAAAATGCAGGTTTTTTTCTATTTCCAGGGCTTGTTTCTGTGCCTGGATCAACTTGGGTTTCCAAGAATGACTTGGCCATCATCCTAGCTGTGTTGGATATACTGCATAAAGTAAAAGAAAAGCCATATGATAGAAGAAATGGCATCAAAGTTGCCATGACAACTAATATATCTTCATGTTCTGGCTACTGCAGAGGAAACTTCCAGAGAATTTTTCCCAGCTGTGCTTGGAAGTGGGAAGAGGAATCACGTGAGTACCAGGGGTAATGGGTTTGCCACAAATGGGATCCTAACCGTTGAACACATGAGAAGATGTATCTGGGTGTGCTGAGAGCATGCTTCCTTGGAAATGGAGGCATCCACCCTCATCCAAGATAAGGGATTCTGTTGAAATCTGACAGGTCCCCATACCATTCATGTTTGTGAGATGTTGATGTGCTCCCTGGGCCATAGAAGGCATTATGAAAACTTGCGAATGGGGAGCCACTGCAGGCAATGGGTCCAAACCAGGAGTAGTGGACCAGGGATAGAGGCAGCAGTGTCTGCAGACAGGTGGGTCTCAAGCCTTGCTCATCCCCCAGGAACATGGACCTACATTGACACTCCTGGTAATCTGGATTCACTGAGAATATTGCTGAGTTTGGAAACTGGTCTAGGGCATTAGCAGCCACTTGAAATGATGGAAAATGAAGTTTCAGAGAAGAGGAAAATGTGGGGCAGCTTTGTGGGTTAGGTAAAGTTTGAACTGGGGAGCAACACACCAACTCTAGAGTGATGCTACACCTTTGCACCAATGCCACAACAGGAGACAGCTGGAATCTTTGATTTAGGACTTCTAAGTACAAGTGAGGAGTAGCTGAGCTCCCCAAAATGTTGAGGAAGGAATTCATCACTTAACATTTAGGGTTGGGACCAAGTTGTGGGAACCTAGGAGTGACATTCTATTCTCACTCCACTCTTCAGACCCCAATATTTCTGCTGTGTGCTTACAAATAATGTGCACTCAGAAATTGTACTGCTAAAATTTTTCTTAGGGCCCTTCCACTCACCCCTTGGTGCAGAAAAAACTTCCACAATGTGGAAGGTGTAATTCCCTTAACATACCTATCACCTCTCTGAACAAAGACCCTCTGCATATTTCCAAGGCATATTAACAAGCAGTGTGAAGATGCTGAGAACAGGCCAGTGTCACATGCCCTGTAATAATGATCCTTTAAAAACGTGATACTGAGGGATGAAACAAGTGCCTGATGAAGGTGATATGAGCACTTAGTTACAGGGCATCACATGACATTTCAACATGCACTGGCTAAAAGAAAGGAGTGGTAGAAAGCCTGGAAATTGAATATTCAAGCAAGGAGGAGTAAGCATGTTTTGTTGTGCACTAAATGCAGAAGGGTATTGGAGGGGAAGCCATCTTCTTTGAAAGGAATCGAGAAAATGTCCTTGTGAGTGGTCTCCCCAAGCATTCTATGAACTTTCTTCAGCTCTATGACAATACAGCAATAAATAGGGGCCAGATAATTGTGTAAGAAAGGATAATTACAGATAGCAAGTGCAGTTGCTGAGGACTTAAAGGCCCTCCCCCATTGCTGACTCTACCCTGAAGCTTACAAGTGATACCTCATTAAGCATATGCAATTTTAGCTTTTCTGGCATAGGACCTGGTAGGAAAGGCCTTCCTTACCCACAGTATGAACACCTAAGCACCTCACTTTACACAAGTACAAATTTATATATGGATCACTGAATGATGGCTCTGGAAAAAAATTGTGCAGCATAACATTGCAATCTGAACAAGACATCTCCATTATGATGCAGCAAGGAAGACACAGTACATGTGAAATCCTAACTTGAAAAACAGAATAAGCAGCATAAGTGTGAAAGGCATAATAGGACCTACAGTGCAAGAAAAGGAGATCCTACAGCATTTCTAATTTCCAAGTCCTTACTGTAGGAATGACAGGTATCCACACAAATCGTGACACAAAACTAATGTCTCTGATTTCATTTCTTCACTATGGTTATTTTACATAGGCTTTCCTGGGTCATCCGTGCACTAACCTCAGAATCAAATCATTCTCATTTTCTTGATAAAATACAGAACATGCGATCCTTAACCCATACTTGCACAGCATCTCATAAGTCATGGCTGAAAATGAACACAAGTCTGAGAAAAAGCTTCATGAGTAATAAACATGGATCTTGAGTGATACACAGAAACCCGGCAATACATAGACCCTGTGTCTGCTGAATAATATCAGCAGAAGTTAACTCCTTATTCAGTGTGAATTGATCCAAGTCCTTCATAAATGATATGTATAAACATGCTCTACGAATTGAGTATAACCAGGGTCACCTGAAGTTGTGTTTTGTCTATATCTCTCAGTTTTCAAGCTGATATTGTGGTTTTTCTGGAGAAAGATGAGGTGTAGAAACCCACTTCTTTTGCAGAAAGACTGCAGAGTGCCCCAAAATTCTTTTCCTTCACAATGTTGATGGTGATATTTTGAATGTCATTCCCTGCTGAAAGGCAACAACGAAGCCCCAAGATGTTTTTAACCTGAACTCCAAAAACAAAAAATGGAGAAGAAGGCATTTTAGACAAAATTGAGCATTTCCGTGTTGTAGAACTTGCTGATGCAGTACAATTGCCAGCACATGAATTAGATCATTTCAACATCTGCATTCTGGGGTGCTGTCTCAGCTTCAGGAAAGTCTCAAGAAATCAAGGTCTCAGGGTAATCACTTCTTCATGCCACCACAGCTACTTTTAGAATACTGTCTTTAGAATGGGCTTCCAAATAAATCTGAGATTAATCCTACTGTTTTGTGCTCACTTGTGTGAACAGAGGAGGAAAGGTTGAGATACTGGCAGGTTGACATTATCTGAAGAGGCTCCTAAATGTAGATAGCTACATCTTGGGCAGGCCTGACTATGTGATGTGCTTTGCAGACAAACCACCCAAGGCAACACCACATAATTTCTGTCAAATTTTGTTGAAACTTTTGATGAAAAACCCAGCCAGAAAACTTTTGGGCAGGTCAAATCCCAATGTCTAGGTATTCATGAGGAAATGAAGTATTATCACTGTCTCGTTAAGGAAAAAGAGAGCTGTAGCTCATCAGTTAGCCAAAAATTTTCTGAGGGAACCATGGGTATGTGTGACCAGAGGAGAAGTAGGACTTGTAGGTATTAATATATGTTTCATCTTTGGGACTAAAGCAAATTGAAGGAATCTTTCAAACCTGAACACCATTCCTTACCACAGTAAGTTGCTCACACCTCTCTTTCTTTGCCCTCCTCCTGGAATTTTTTGGTGAGGAGTTTATGACCAACTGGGCCAAATGCATACCCCCATGGAGGTGCTGGAACTTGCTTTTCACTTCAGTTAAGTAAGTGCTTGAAAAAGTTGGTTTCTCTGGGAAAATGTCTTTCTCTAAATAGGGAACGTCTCAGCATCTTGGTGAGGCACAGTGTGTCAATCTGTATAGGGAATGGGAAGAGGTGATGGATCACAGGATCTGTTAATGCATGAATAATACTTGCTCAGAGAAAAATTCATCTGCATACAGTTTTCGAACTCCCAGTAATTATGTTTTCAGGAGTTTCCCACAAAATTCTTTGCAGTGAGATTTGTACAAAGTTCTATCCATTGAACTGTCAAACCTTCATTTCTAAGAAAAATGCTGCTACCTCAGTTTTGATCATGTTCAAGAAATGTGTAACTTGTTTTCATGTGCTCCTGGTACATGAGAGCAAGAGAGAGGAGGGCTATACTATGTAGAGTGAAAGGGGCTGGTGAGCAGAAGTTTGGCTTGGAAGGATGTGGAATTTTCTAACTCATGTTGGTTAATGCACATTTTTTCTCTTTCCTGGGCTTGTCTCTGGGCCTGGAGCAAATTGAGTTTCCAAGAATGTCCTGTCCATTCTCGTAGCTGCCCTGCACCTCCTGCCTGCAGTCAAAGAAAGGTCATATGACAGGACAATGGCATCACGGTTGTCATGGCAACCAGAATCTCTTAATGTTCTGGCTGAAGTCGAGGAAACTTCAAGACAAGTTCTCCTCCACCTGTGCTGTGAGGAGGGAAGAGGAAGCAGGCAAGTGCCAGGGATTATTTTTTTTCCCTGAATTGAATTGTAACCTCTGAACACAGGAGAAGAGGAATCAGGTGTGTATATGTGGTGCCCTCTTGGCCTTTGCAACATCTGACCTCATCCAAGATAAGGGACCGTTTTGAAGCCTGACAGGTTGCCATACCATCCAAGTATTCTAGTGGGTGGTGTGCTTGCTTGCCATGCCCACCACTATTCCCCTCAGTGCTTGACAGGATTCCACTTGAAATAAGGAATCTTATTGCATGGTCTAATCTTCTGGGAAAAATGGACTTTGCATGTTCTTTCCTGTTTTTGTGTTATTTCTTATTGTTATTAGTGTATTATGTGGATATTTGCATTTAAAGGTTTCAATAAAAATCAGACATTAAGTGATATGGAACATAAAATTAACACCGCTCAAGCCTTAATTGATTTCATATTAATATTGCTTTAAGCAAAGGAATAGTGCTATGTGAGACAGATCAGCAATGAAATTATGACCACCATTCTCAGTTAGCCTAATGCTGTGAGACAGCCGGGTTGCTTTAGTCCAAACCAGGATGTGCCCACTTAGTGAAACAGTTTTCATAGTTCAAGGACCCCAGTGGATTACATATAAGACTGATGGGAAACTGTAACATTCCTCTAGAGGTTAACCACTAAAGTCCTTAGATTTCAACTTCCCTCTCCTTTAGACAGGAGCCATAAAGAAGTGCTCTTATTAGGTGTCATTTAACTATAGACAAAAGTAAGTTCCACTTTCTAGACAATAGATGGGTTAAATGGCATTGTGCTTCATATCTGCCTTCCAGACATATGCCATAATTGCAGTTAATTCATCTGTCTCTGTTTCTCATTCTTAGAGGATCATTGTGCCAGGTTCTGTGATACAGTCCTCCAGTCTGCATCTATGTGCTGTTGGGTAAGGGGCATTGAAATGTGTCAGAGGGCCTTCTCTCAGGGAGTAAGCAGTTCCAAAGAATTACACCTTTCATGAAGATACGTGGTGAAAGTGCTTCTGCATCAAAGGGTGAGTAGATGGTCCCATTGGAAATTCAGAGCAAAACAATTTCTGATTGTACCTTAATAGGAAGGCATAATCAGATGGTGGCATACTGCAATATCATTAAGCATAGAATGTCTCTCCTCAATTACCAGCAGCATTCCAGCACCCATCTTAATTGATCAGTGCTTGGTTCCCTCATCTTGACATAGAGGAGCTCAGCAGCTCCTCTCTTATTCTTATAAGTACTGAACACCAGATTCAAATTGTCTACTGTTGGGGCATTTCTGGAAAGGTGTGGCAGCACAGCAGAGTTGGTGTGAAGTTCTCCAGTTCAAATTTCATCTATTGTAACAAGCTACCCAGCATGCTCCTCTACTCTGAAATGTCATCAAAGCAATCATTGTAGGTCTGCTTCAGCCCTATGTCTGTTTCCCCACACAGCAATGTGCCACATGAGTGCAGATCAGGATGAATGTATTCCTAAAGCCACATCCACGAGGCCTGTGCTAGGCTTGGTGATGCATGTATCCTTGGGCACCCCACAATTTTTCCTGATCTTAAACACCTGTTGGGGATTTATTGCTGGCAGGTGGGTGTCTATTCCCAAGAAATCATTTTTCCTGCTGAGTCCAATTGAGCAGAGTTCCCTTGCAGACATGGATGGTTTCACAACCAATCATGCTTCAGCAGGGTCCCTTATCTTGGAAGGAGCCAGATGTCTTCAACCCAGAGGATCCCTGCCCAACATACAGTCTGATTCCTATTCTCCTGGGATAAGGGGTTAGGATCACATTTCTGGTGAGCAAAAGACCCCTAGGACTCCCCTGCTTCCTCTTCCCTCTTCCCAGCACATCTGGTAAAGAACTTATCTGGATGTTTCCTCCACAGTAGATAGAACATGAAGAGATTCCAGTTTCCATGGCAACATTTACAGCATTTTGCTGTCAAATGTACTTTCTATGACTGCAGGATGTATATGCAGCAGAGCAAGGATGACATTCAAGATATGTAGGGACACACCTTAAGATGGCGACCACATTAACAACACCCTCAGGGCAAAAGCCTCCCCCACTCGTGGTACCGCCAAGGTGGCGACCCAGGATTGGCTCATTCAACTTCCATGAACCTGAGCAGCTTTACATCTTAGCAGACCTCTGCCCTGCAGGCCTTGCTGTATAATGCATGTGCTGTTGACCTTTAAAATGATTGGCCCCCGCCTGTATCTCCTCCCCTCGCTCCCTTTTCGTATACCTGTTTCACTTCTCCATTTAACTGAGATACTGCTCGACAGACTCCCGGCTGGTGTGCGTTTTTCAGCCATCGACACTTACCATCCTGTTTGACCCCGTGCCCCCTCCCTGGCTGCTCCAAGGGTGGGCACCCAACCTTTGTTGTTCGGTGCGGAACAACAAAGATAGTCATGGAAACCCAAATTGCCCAAGGCGTCACATCAAACTCAGGGAAAAGAAAAAGCTTTCATTCTCCTGAAAGAGACAGAAAATTCCACGCCCTCCAAATCCAACTCTGGCCTCCAAGTCCCTTCCACTCTGCATACTGTGGCACTACTCTTTCTTGCTCTCATGTCCCAGAGCACAGGGAAAGTAGGCACTTATTGAGGGGGATCAAGGAAAGGATAGCAACACTTCATGGAGATAAAGGGACAGAGAGTTCAATGGACAGGGCTTTCAGCAAATAATTTCACTGAAAAGAACATTGAGAGAGATTACTGCACACATAGTTACTGGATGTTTGAAAACTGGATGGGGATTATTTTCTCTCTGAGAAAATATTATTCAGATTCATAGATCCTATGAGTCACCATGACTTCCCATTCTCTATGTAAGTTTTCAGACTGTACCCCATGAAGTTGCTGAGATATTCTCTTATTTAGAGAAAGAGACAGTCCAGGAAATCCACCTTTTCATATCACCCCAATAAGTGAGGTGAAGTCAAGATTGAACACCTACTGTGGGATATGCATTTGGACTCACTGCTTAGCATTTCCTCAAGGAAAAGCCTGGTAAGCATGAAAAGAATGAGACAGGTGTGAACAGTTTGGGATTGTAAGGGCTTGGTGTTCAGATGTGAAAGATTCCATCATTTTCTCTTGGACCCGAAGTTCAAATCACATAATGTTTCCTACACATGTGTTCATATTCTTCTACCACACAACTCCAATTTGCCCTTGAAAAATTGTCTGCTCATTGAGCAGCTACAACACACTTGTTCCTTAAAGGAATAGGGTTAAGTCTCTCTCTCATCATTACTCCTAAAATCATTTGATTTGACCTGCACCAAAGAGGCTGGCTTGATTGTTCTCACAAGCAATCTACAGAATATCATAGAAATAATTTGGCTCTGCCTTCGGGTGGTTTTTCTGCAAAGCATTTTATATAATCAGGTATTCAGTACATTCAGTCCTCTACCTCAAAGAGCCTCTTCAGAGGAAGCCAAATCTCCAGAGTCTCAGCATTTCCTCCTCTGTTCAATCAAGTGAAAAAAAGAAGGTTGGAGAAGGATCAGATTTAATTGGATGCCCATTATAAACACAGTATTCAGCAACTAGCTGTATTTCCAGCCAGAAATATTTCCTTAGAGACCTGGAGTTCTAAAGAGGGAGTACCCTTGGAGATGAGACAACTCTCAGAATGCTGAAGTTATCACATTCTTATTAATATGCTTGCAAGTATATTGAATGAGCTAATTTACAGGATGAAAATTCTCACCAGGGTCTAAAATTGTTTCCATTTTTGCATTTTGAAGTTCAGATTATCACATATTGGGATTTCATTCTTGCCTTTCAGCAAGAAATGACATTCAAAATGTTATCTGCAGTAGAGTTTGTGGAGAGGCTTGATGGTGTTCACTCAAGACTATGCAAAAGAAGTGGACTTCTGCAGCTCAAGGTTTCCCACAACAACCACAATATCAATTTGAATACACAGTGATGTAGACAATACACATTTTCATGTGGCACTTGATTTACAAAGCTTGTTGTACTTTGCATTTTTATAGACAACATTTTTCAAAGATTTGTATGCATTGGCTCTGAATACAGAAATTAACTTCCATTGATATCACTCAGGAAGCCCAGGGGTTATGTACAGTCTGGTTCCCCATATCATTCAAGGTCCAGGCTCATCCTGTCCACATCAGGCAATTGTATCATCCCTCAGTTTCACATTCTTGGAGATTCATTGTGCCAGATTGTGTGACACAGTCCTGAAGTTTTCATCTGAGTGGCTGGTGAAGGGATCCTTGGAAATGTGCCAGAGGGTCTTTTCTCAGACAGGCAATAGGCACATCCAAAAAATTACACCTTAAGTGATGACACATTTTGAAGGTACTTCTGCATCAAAAGGTGAGTGGAAGGTCCCATCGGAAAATCATAGCAAGACAATTTCTGAATGCACTTTAAGAGTAAGTCAACAGCAGAGCTGGTGTTGGCTGGGTAATGGAGAAAGCATAGAATGTCTCTCCTAGATTGCAGCAGCATCTTCAGAGCTTTCCTAATAGATTAATGAATAATTCCCCACTCTGAACATGGGGGAGCTCATAAGTTCCTCTCTTGTTCTTACAAGTCCTAAATCCCAGATTCCACTTGTCTCCTGTTGGGGAATTCCTAGAAAGGTGTGACATCACAGTAGCATTGGTGTGAAGATTTCCATTTCAAAATTAACCTATCCCATCAAGCTGTCCTGCATGCTCCTCTGCTCTGAAATTTCATCAGTGATTATTTCGAGTTTATTTTTCAGCCCTAGGCCTGATTCCCGACCCAACAATGTATCACATGAGTAAGATCAGGATGAGTGTCTTCCCAGAACCATGCCCCTGAGGCCTGTGCTAGGCTGGGTGACTCACACATCTTTGGGCACCCCCACAAATCTCCCATCCCGATACACCTTTTGAGGAATTTTTGCCTGCAGGTGGGTTCCTGTCCCCAGGAAATAATGATTCCTGTTGCATCCAAGTGAGCTCAAAGTTATCTCACATACATGTATGTTTTGGCAGCCAATTATGCTTCAGCAGAGTTCCTTAGTTTGGAAGGAGTAGATATCTTCAACAAAGAGGATCCCCTCCCACCACACAGTCTAATTCCTCTTCTCCTGCTGTAAGAGGTTTGAATCACATTTCTGTCAAACAAAAGACCCCTGGGACTCTCCAGCATCCTCTTCCCTCTTCCAAGCACAGCTGAAAATATTTTTTTGGAAGCTTCCTCCAGAGTAGATAGAACATAAAGAAATTGCAGTTGCCATGGTAAACGTGACTCCATGGCATGGCAGCCATTGTGCTGTCATATGTCATTTCTGTGACTGCAGGAGGTATGTGCAGCAGAGCTAGAATGATGCTCAAGATATTCATAGAAACCCAATTGGCCATGGCCTAGCAAAAACCCTGGGGGAAAGAAAAAAACTGCATTCTCCTAAATGAGCCAGAAAATTCCATGGTCTCCAAACCAAACTTCAGGCTACCAGTCCCTTCCATTCTGCATATTGTAGCTCTACTCTTTCATGCTCTCATGTCCCAGGAGCACAGAAAAACAAGTTAGTAATTTCTTGAATTGGATCAATATCAGGGTAGCAACACTTTGTGGAGAAAAGGTGAACAGAGAGTTCAATGAACAGGTCTTTCAACAAATGCTTTCACTACAAAAATATTAAGAGGAATTACTGCACACATTGCTACTGGAAGTTTGAGAACTAAATGGGTATTACTTTTTCTCTGAGAAATTATTCATGATTTCATAGATCCTATGGGTCATCACATCTTCCCATTCTCTAAACATATTTACCGACTGTGTTGCATGAAGTTGCTGAGACATTCCCTTATTTAGAGAAAGAGGTTAGCCCAAGAAATCTACCTTTTCCAATCACTCCGATATGTGAGGTGAAAGCAAAGTTTAACGCCTCCACTGGGATATCCATTTGGCACCAATGCATAGCATTTCTTCCAGGAAAATCCTGGGAAGCCTGAAAGGAATGAGTCAGTTATGAGTAGTTTGGAATTGTAAGGGCTTCATGTTCAGATGTGAATGATTACATCATTTTCTCTTGGTCCCAAAGATTAAATCATGCAATGTTTCTTACAAATGTTTTCTTATCCTACTACCACACTACTCCAAGCTGTCCTTGGATAAATGTCTGCCCATTTAGCAGATACAACACACTTGTTCCTTAAAGGCACAAGGATAAATCTTTCTCTCCTCCTTACTACCTACATACTTTGTTGTGACCTGCACCTAAGGTTTTGGCTGGATTGATCTCAAAAGCGGTTTGCAGTATTTGATGCAAAAAATATGGCTGTGCCTTGGGGTTGTTTTTCTGCAGTGCATATTACACAGTCAGGTCTTCAGAACATGCAATCCTCTACCTCAAAGAGCCTCTTAAGATCATGACAAATCTCCAGAGTCTCAACATTTCCTTCTCTGTTCAGTCAAGAGAAAATAGGATGGCTGAAGAATTATCATATTAAATTGGAAGTCCATTATAAACACAATATTAAGCAAACAGCTGTGGGTCCAGCCAGAAACATTTCCCCAGAGACCTAGATTTCTAAAGGGGCAGTATACCTGGAGATGAGACAATTCTCAGGAATTCACCGGTTATCACGATCTTATTAACATGCTTGCAAGTACATTAAATGAGCAAGTTCTACAAGATGAAAATGATCACCAGGAGCTAAAAGTGATTCTTTTCCATTTTCGCATTTTGAAGTTCAGATATCACATATTGGGAATTCATTCTTACCTTTCAGCAAAACTAACATTCAAAATAAAATCTGCAGTAGGGTTTGTGGAGCAGAGGCTTGCTGGGGTTTACTCCAGTACTGTTGCAAAGACAAGGACTTCTGCAACTCAGAGTTTCCCAAAACAACCACAATATCAATTTGAATAAAGACTGATGTAGATGAAACACAGTTACAAGTGTCCCTCGATTAACACAGCTTTTTGCGCTTTGCATTTTTTAGACATTATTTTTCAAAGACTTGCATGCATTTTCTCTGAATACATAAATTAACTTCCACTGATACGACTCACGAACTACAGGGGTAATGTATTACCTGATTTCCCTGTGCCTTTCAAAGTCCAGGTTCATCCTGTCCTCATGAAGCTCTTGTTTTATCCCTCAGGTTTACATTCTTGGAGATTCCTTGTGCCACGCTCTGTGACACAGTCCTCCAGTCTGCATCTAGGGTCTGCTGGAGAAGGAGTCCTTGGAAATGTGCCAGTGGGCCTTTACTCAGAAAGGAGATAGGCATTTCCCAAGAACTATACTTTCAATGAGGTCACATATTGAACGTGCTTTTGTGTCAAAGGTTGAGTGGAAGGTCCCATTGAAAATTCATAGTAAGACATTTCTGATTGCATCTTAATATTAAGACAACAGCAGAGTTAGTGATCGCCGACAAGTGGAGTAAACATAGAATGTCTCTCCTGGATTGACTGCAGATTGCTAGCACCCTTCCTAATTGATTAGTGATTAGTTCCCTCCTCTCAATATTGGGGAGCTCAGCAGCTCCTCTATTCTTACAAGTCCTAATTCTTACATTCTTACAAATCCTAGATTCCAGCAGTCTGTTGGTGGGTCATTCCTGGAAAGGTGTGGCATCACAGCAGCGTTGGTGTGAAGTTTTCCAGATCAAAATTCACCTAACCCACCAAGGTGCTCATCATGCTCCTCTGCTCTGAAATGTCATCAGTAATAATTGTGAGTTTATGCTATGGCCCTAGGCCTGTTTCCTGACCCGGGAATGTACTGGGTGAGTGCAGATCAGGATGAGTGTCTTCCCAGAGCCATGTCCCTGAAGTCTGTGCTAGGCTTGTTGACTTACACATCCTTGGGCACCCCCACATCTTTCTTGATCTGATACACCTGTTGGGCATCTATTGCTTCCTGGTGGGTCCCTGTTCCCAGGAAATCATGATTCCTGGTGAGTCCACGTGGGCACAACATTCTCTTGCAGACATGGATGGTTTGGCAACCAATTCTGCTTCAGCAGGGTCCCTTATCTTGGATGGAGTCAGATGTCTTCAACCCAGAGGATCCCTGTCCACTACTCATTCTGATTCCACTTCTACTAGGCTGAGTTTATGATCACATTTCTGGGGAACAAAACACACCTGAGACTCAACTGCTTCCTCTTCCCTCTTCCAAGCATAGATGGAAAAGGTATTTTCTTGAAGGCTCCTCGGAAGTAGATGGAGCATGAGGAAGTTCCTGCTGCCAAGGCAACCATGACACCATTTTGCTGTCATATGTCCTTTCTGTGACTGCAGGAGGTATGTGCAGAGGATGACAGTTAAAATATTCATGGAAATCCAAGTGACCAAAGGCCTAGCAACAAGCCCTGGGCAAAGAAAAAACCTGCATTCTCCTGAAGGAGCCAGAAAATTCCATGCCCTCCAAACCAAAATTCATTCTAGGAGTCCCTTCCACTCTGACTACTGTGGTGCTACTTTTTATTGCTCTCATTTCCCAGGAGCACAGAAAAAAACTTAGGCACTTCTTGAGTGATGTAAAAAAAAAATGGTAGCAACACATTTTGGAGAAAGAATGCACTGACAGTTTAATGGACAGGACTTTGAGCAAATAATCACACTAAAAATATTGAGAGGAATTTCTGCACACATAGCTACTGGACGTTTGAAAACTCAAGGGTATTATTTTTCTATGAGAAAATATTATTCATGGGTTCATAGATCCTGAGAGTCACCATGCCATCCCATTCTCTATACACATATACAGACTGTGCTCCATGATGTTGCTGAGACATTCTCTAATTTAGAGAAAGAGACTTAGCCCAGGAAGCCTACCTTTCCAAGCACCCCAATATTTGAGGTGAAATAAAGATTTAAGGCTTTCATTGGGATATGCATTTGGCACTACTGCTTAACACTTCCTCAAGGAAAAGTCTGGGAGGCATGAAGAGTATAAGGCAGATGTGAGCAGATTAGGATTGTTAGGGTTTGGTGTTCGTATGTGAAAGATTCCATCAATTTCTCTTGGTCCCAAAGAACAAATCATGTAATGTTTCCTACAAATGTGTTCTTATCTTACTACCACAAAACTCCAAGTTTCCATTAGATAATTGTCTTCTCATTGAGCAGCTACAGGACACTTCTTCCTCGAAGGGACAGGGAGAAATCATTCTCTCCTCATTACTACCTACATAATTTGATTTGACCTTCACCAAAAGTGCTGCCTGGATTGACCTCAAAAGCAATCTATAGTATTTGATAAAATAATTTGGCTCTGTCAAGGGGTGATTTTTCTCTAAAGCCTATAACATAGTCAGGTGTTTAGAACAGGCAGTCCTCTATCACAAAGAGCCACTTCAGATCAAGTTACATCTCCAGAGTCTCAACAATTCTCTGTTCAAGCAACTGTATACAAGATGGTTGGAGAAGGATCAGATTTAATTGGAAGCCCATTATAAACAGAGTATTCAGGAAGCAGCTGTGGTTCCATCCAAACATGCTTCCCCAGCGACCTGGACCTATTAAGAGGAGATGAAACAACACTCAGGAATTCAGAAATTATCAGTATCTTATCAAAGGGCTAGCAGGTACATTGAATGAGCAAGTTCTACAAGATAAAAATGCTCACCAGTGTCTAAAATGGATTCTTTTCCATTTTCGCATTTTCAAGTTCAGATTATCACATATTGGGATGTCACTCTTGTCTTTCTGTAGGAAGTGACATTCAAAATAAAATCTGCAGTAGAATTTGTGGAGGTGATGCTTTCTGGGGCTCATTCCAGGCTCTCTGCAAAAGAAGTGGACTTCTACAACTCAATGTTTCACAAAGCAGCCACAATATCAACTTGAATACAGAGTGATGGAGATAAAACAGTTAAACCTGGCCCTCAATTTACACAGCTTTTTGTGCTTTGCATTTTTGTAGACATCATCATTTTTCAAAGACTTGCATGTATTGCCTCTGAATACATGAATAAACTTCCGTTGATATCATTCAGGAACCACATGGGTTATGTATAGCCTAGTTTCCCTGTATCATTCAATGTCCAGTCTCATTCTGTCCTCATCAGGCACTTATTTCATCCGAGAGTTTCACATTCTTGGAGAATCCTTGTGCCAGATTCTGTGACACAGTACTCCAGTTTGCATCTATGAGCTGCTGGTTAAGGGTCCTTGCAAATGTGCCAGAGGGCCTTTCTTCAGACAGATGATAGGCATTTCCAAAGAATTACACCTTAAGTGAAGACAAACTGTGCAGGTGCCTCTGCAACAAAGGGTGAGTGTAAGATTCTTTTGGAAAATCATAGCAAAACAATTTCTGATTTCAAATTAATAGTAAGGCAACAACAGAGTTGGTGCTGGCTAGCTAGTTGAATAAGCATAGAATGTCTCTCCTCAACTGGGAGAAGCTTGCTAGCACCCTTCCTAATTGATTAGTAATTAATTCTCTCCTCTTGACATTGAAGAGCTCAGGTGCTCATCTCTTGTTCTTACATGTCCTAAATTCTAGGTTCCAGCAGTCCCTGCTGGGGCATTCCTGGAAAGGTGTGGCAACACTGCAGAGTTAATGTGAAGTTTTCCAGTTCAATATTCACCTATCCCACCAAGGTGCCCACCAGGCTTTTCTGCTCTGGATTGTCATCAGCGATCAATGTGGGTTTCTGCTATGTCCCTAGGTCTGTTTCCCAACTCAGCAATGTACCAGGTGAGTGTAGATCAGGACGAGTGGCTTCCAAGAGTCATGGCCCTGAGGCCTATGCTAGGCTCAATCATACATCTTTGGGCACCCCCACATTTCTCCCTGGTCCACCATGCCGGCAGGTGTGTCACTGTTAAATGTAAATCATGACTCCTGCTGTGTCCAAGTGAGCACAAACTTCCCTTGGAGACATGGATGGTTTGGAAGCCAATCATGCTTCAGCAGGATCCCTTATCTTGAATGGAGTCAGATGTTATCAACTCAGAGACTCTCTGACCATTACACTGTAAGATTCCTCTTATTCTGAGCTAAGAGGCTAGGATCACATTTGTGGCCAACAAAAACCCCTGGGATTCACCTGCTTCCTCTTCCTTATTCCAAGCACAGCTGGAAAAGACCTTTTCTTGAAGGTTCCTCTGTACTAGATAGAACATGAAGAGATTCCTATTGCCAAGGGACCCATGATGCCATTGTGCTGTCACATGTCCTTTCTGTGACTGCAGGAGGTATGTGCAGCTGACCTAGGATGACTGTCAAGATATGCATGGAAGCCCATGTTGCGAAAGGACTAGGAACAAGCCCTGGACAAAGAAAAAACCTGCATTCTCCTGAATGAGCCAGAAATTTCCACGTCCTCCAAACCAAACTCAGCTACCAGCCCCTTCCATTATGCATACTGTAGCACTACTCTTTCTTGCTCTCATATCCCAGAAGCACAGAAAAGCAAGCTAGGCATTTCTTGAGTGGGATCAAGAAAATGGTAGCAACACCTTGTAGGGGAATGATGGACTGACAATTCAATGGACAGATCTTTCAGCAAATAATTGCACTAAATGAAATTTGAGAGGAAATACTGCACACATAGTTACTGGGCCTATGAGAACTGAATAGGAATTACTTTTTCCTCTGAGAAAATATTATTCAAGGATTCATATATCCTGTGAGTCTTTACATCTTCTCATTCTCTAGACATATTCATAGACTGTGCCCCATGAAGTTGGTGAGACATTCCCTTACTTAAAGGAAGAAAACTAGCCCAGTAAATCCACCTTTTCCAAGAACCCCAATACATGAAGTGAAATCAAGATTTAACACTCCACTGAGGTATGCCTTTGTCCCCACTGTTTAGCATTTCCTCAAGAAAAGCCTGAGAGGCATGAAAAGAATGAGACAGGTGTGAGCAGCTTGGAATTTTAAGGGCTTGGTGTTCAGATGTGAAAAGTTCCTCTTTTTCTCCTGGTCCCAAAGATCAAAACATGTAATGTTTCCTACAATTGCATTCCTATCCTACTAACAAATTGCTCCATGCTTCCCTTGGATAATTGTCTGTTCATTGAGGAGATACAACGCACTTGGTAATTCAAGGAACAAGGAAAAATCTTTCCTCATTATTCTGTACCTAATTTGATTTGACGTGCACCAAATGTGCTGGCTGGATTGGTCTCAAAAGGGATCCACAGAACTTAACAGAAATCACTTGACTACCTTGAGATGATTTTTCTGCAAAGCCCCTTCCTCAAGAGCCTCTTCAAATCAAGAAAAATCTCCAGAGTCTCAACATTTCCACCTCTATTCAATCAAGTGAGCACAAGATGGTTGGAGAAGTATCAGATTTAATTGGAAGCCCTTTATAAAAAGAGTGTTCAGCAAGCAGCTGTGGTTTGAGCCAGAACTAGTTTCACAGAGCACTGGGTTTATTAAGAAGCAGAATTCCTGGAGATGAGACAGCTGTCTGGAATGTAGAAATTATCACGGTCTTATGAATATGCTGGCAAGTACATTGAATGAGCAAGTTCTTCAAGATGGAAATGCTCACCAGTGTCAAAAATGGATTGTTTTCCATTTTTGAATTTTGAAGTTCAGGTTATAGCATATTGAAAATTCCCTCTTGCCTTTCAGCAGGAAATGTCCTTCAATATAAAATTGGCAGTAGGATTTGTGGAGAAAAGACATTCTGGGTTTCACTATGGTTTCTCTGCAACAGAAGTGGACTTCTACAACTCAACATTTTCCAAAACAACAAGATTATCAACTTGAATACAGAGTGATGTAGACAGAACACATTTATATGTGGCCCTCGATTGACACAGCTTTTTGTGCTTTGCATTTTTATAGACACCATTTTTCAATGACTTGTTCACATTTGCTCTGAATACACAAAATTAATTTCCACTGATATCACTCAAGAAACACAGGGGTTATGTATAACCTAGTTATGTATAACCTGTATCATTCAATGTCCAGGCTTATCCTGTCCCATCAGGCACTTCTTTCATCCATTAGTTTCACATTCTTGGAGGATCTTTGTGCCATGGTATATGATACAGTACTCAAGTCTGCATCTATGAGCTGCCTGTTAAGGTTACCTTGGAAAAGTGCCAGAGGGACTATTCTCAGACAGGCAATAAGGAGTTTGAAAGAATTGCACGCTAAGTGAAGACGCATTGGGAATGTGCTTCTGCATCAAAGGGTGAGTGGAAAGTACCATTGGCAAATCATTGCAAAACAATTTCTGATTGCAATTTAATAGTAAGACAACAGCAGAGATGTTGGTGGCCAGCTAGTGGAGTAAGCAGAGAATGTCTCTCCTCAATTGCAAGCAACTTGGTAGCACCCTTCCTAATTGATTAATGAACACTTCCCTCCTCTTGACCTGTGGAGCTCAGCATCTCTCTTCTTCTTACAAGTCCTAAAACCTAGATTCCAGCAGTACCTGATGGGGCATTCCTGGAAAGGTGTGGCATCACTATAGAGTTGTGTGAAGTTTTCCAGTTAAAAATTCAACTATTCCACAAAGGTGCCCAGGATGATCTTCTGCTCTGAAATATCATAGCAATCATTATGGGTTTCTGCTATGGCCCTAGGCCTGTTTTCTGACCTACCAATGTACCCAGTGAGTGCAGATCAGGATGAGTGTTTTCCCAGAGCCATGTCTCTGAGGCTTATGCTAGGCTGGGTAGATCATGCTTCCTTGGGCACCACAACACTTTCCCCTGGTCTCCTACAATTGTTTGAGGACTATTGTCTGAAGGTATGTCCTGTTACCCAGAAATTATGATTCCTGTTGTGTCCAAGTGAACACAAAGTCCCCTCTCAGATATGGATGGTTTGGTAACCAATCATGCTTCAGTAGGGTCCCCTATCTCAGATGGAGTCAGATGATTTCAACCCAAAAGGTCTCTGCCCACAACACTGTATGCTGCGGGGGCTCCTGGTATTCCATCCAGTGCCTGACAAGCTTCCACTGGTAGATGTTTGCAAGTCCTCATTGTAATGAGGATCCCAGAGGCATGCCCCCGGGCTCCTTGCCCTTCCTGTCATTTATTTCTTATAACATAATCATTTGATTCAGTCTCTGGAGATTGCTGGGGAATGAGGGAATATAGTATGATGGTTCTTTAATACTTTGAAGATAAATAATAGTCTTGCAACCGTGTAATGAGTCTTTCTCAAATGAATGCTATATACATTTAAAACAACTATCCTTAAACGTGATGGGGCTTTCCTTGCCATTGTAGTGGTGAGGAAACTTTCCAGTGAAGTTCATACAAATTCCTTAAAACTAATTATTAGTTATCTCCCACTGTTACAACAAAATTGGTAATGCCTTTCTAAAGGCAGGTTTTAGTATCCATCTAAAGGAGAGTTTAATGAAAATATAGATTTAGATTTGTCATTGTCTCCTACAGGATGGATTAATCTTGAAGATGGTTATGTGGTGGGAAAAAGAATTTGTTGGCAAAATCTTCCATTTGTGACTAGGCTTAGATACACATTGGTGTTTAATGTTCTGTGCTCATAAAAGGAGTAGGACAAAGTAATATAATACCTTCAAAAGCCTTGGCCATGATACCCACAGAGACCATTACCCACATGCATGCCTTAATCAACAATATTTTACCCTAATGTAAAGTTTAAGTTCATATGTTAAAAAAGAAGTTCAAATAGATAAAAGAAATGTCTGTTGTCTTAACTATGTATAATGAAAATTATATGGGTTCAAAGTAAATGGTGCTAGGTTACAGAATAATAAATATTCTTAAAATTAAATAATTATGTAAGGTTAATAACTGAGGTCATTGTTTTCTCGTGTTCCTCATAAAAATGTACTTTGGAAAGTCCCTTGTTCTGTAAACTCTAAAATTGTCATTACAGCAAAAAATACTGCATAAAAATAGAGTGCTAAGCTGAATAAAGTGTGAGCAATTGCACTAGACCTTGAGTCTGTGTCAATTACTCTCCATCCATCGCCAACGCCTTCCCACTCACCAGAGAACGCCATGACCCTTGTGCTAGGGCTGGACCCCAGCAGTATGATTTTTCTTCTTCTCAGCTAAGAGGTTAGGATCACATTTGTGGTCAACAAAAGAAATCTGGGATTTGCCTGCTCCCTCTTCCCTCCTCCAAGCACAGCTGGAAAATACCTTTTCTTGAAGTTTCCTCCACACTACATAGAACATGAAGGGATTCTGTTGCCAAGGGAACTGTGACACTATTGTGCTGTCACATGTCCTTTCTCTGACTGCAGGAGGTATGTGCAGCCGACCTAGGATGACAATTAAGACATGCATGGAAACTCAATTTGCCAAAGGCCTAGGAGCAAGTCCTGGGCAAGGAAAAAACCTGCATTCTCCTGAATGAGCCAGAAAATTCCACGCCCTTCAATCCAAATTCCAGGCTATCAGTCCCTCCACTCTGCATACTGTGGCACTACTCTTTCTTGCTCTCATATCCCAGGAGCACAGAAAAACAAGTTAGGCATTTCTTGAGTGGGAACAAGAAGATGGTAGCAACACTTTGGGGAGAAATGGTGGACTAACAGTTCAATGAACAGGTCTTTCAGCAAATAATCGCACTGAAAAGAAAGTTGAGAGGAAATACTGCATACATCGATACTGGGGCTATGATTACTGAATAGGAATTACTTTTTCTCTGGGAAAATATTATTCATAGATTCATAGATCCTGTGAGTCATCATGTCTTCTCATTCTCTAGACATATTTATAGACTGTGCCCCGTGAAGTTGATAAGATATTCCCTTATTTAGAAAAAGAGAATTAGCCCAGGAAATGCACCTTTTCTAAGCACCCAAATATGTGAGGTAAAAGAAGATTAAACATCTCCACTGCGATATGCATTTTGCCCCACTGCTTAGCATTTACTCAAGGAAAAGCCTGGAAGGCATAAAAGGAATGAGACAGGTGTGAACAGTTTGGGATTTTAAGTGCTTGGTGTTCAGATGTGAAAGTTTCCATCTTTTTCTCTTGGTCCAAAGATCAAATCATGTAATATTTCCTACAATTGTGCTCTTATCCTACTATCACACAGATCCAGGCTTCCCTTGGAAAAGTGTATGCTCATTGAGCAGCTACAACATCTTTTTTTCTAAAGGGACAGGGATAAATTATTCTTTCCAAATTACTCCCTACATAATTTGATTTGACTTGCACCAAATGTGCTGGATATATTTGTCTCAAAAGTGATCTATAGAATTTGATAGATATTATTTTTCTCTGCATTGGGGTGACTTTTTCCAAAGCATTTTACATAGTCAGGTCTTCAGAACTTGCAGTCCTCTACCTAAAAGAGCCTCCTCAGATCAAGCCAAATCTCCAGAGTCTCAACATTTCCTCCTCTGCTCAATAAAGTGAACACAAGATGGTTGGAGAAGTATCAGATTTAATTTGAAGCCCATTATAAACAGAGTATTCAGAAAGCAGCTGTGGTTCCAGCCAGAAATATTTCCCCAGAGACCTGGATTTCTAAAGAGATTGCATTCCTGCAGATGGGAGACTATATTCCTGGAGATGAGTCAACTCTGAGGAACGCTGAAGCTATCACAGTCTTATTAATATGTTGGCAAGTACATTGAATGGGCAAGTTCTATAAGATGAAAATGCTCACCAGAGACTAAAATGGATTCTTTCCCATTTTCACATTTTGAAGTTCAGATATCACATATTGGGAATGCATTCTTACATTTCAGCAAGAAATGATATTCAAAATGTAATCAGCATTAGGGAATGAGGGTGGGACACTTTCTGGAGTTCACTAGTCTTTCTGCAAAAGAAGTGGACTTCTACAACTCAATATTTTCCAAAACACCAGAATATGAACTTGAATACAAACTGTTGTAGACACAACACACTTACACGTGGCCCTTGATTTGCACAACTTTTTGTGCTTTGAGTTTTTATAGACATTTTTCAAAGACTTGTATGCATTGGCTCTGAATACATAAATTAACTTCTGCTGATATCACTCAGGAACATCAGGGTTTATATATAGTCTGGTTTCTCTGTACCACCAAAGGTTCAGGTACTGTCCTCCTCAGGTACGTGTTTCATCATTCAGTTTCATATTCTTGGAGGAATTTTGTGCCAAGTTCATGACACAGTCCTCCAGTCTCCACCTATGAGCGGCTGGTAAGTGGTCCTTGGAAATGTGCCAGAGGGCCTTTCTCAGATAGGCGATAGGCACTTCCAAAGAATTACATGTAAGTGAAGACACTTTGTGAAGGTGCTTCTACATCAATGGGTGAGTGGAAGGACCCATTGGAAAATCACATAAAGGCAATTTCTGATTGCACCTTAAGAGTAAGACTACAGCAGATGGTGTTGTGCCTGGCTAGTGGAGTAAGCCTAGAATGCCTCTCCTCAATTCCCAGCAGTTTGCTCGCCCCCTTCCTAATTGATTAGTGATTAATTCTCTCCTCTCAACATTGGGGAGCTCAGCACCTCCTCTCTTCTTTTTACAGTTCCTAAATCCCAGATTCCAACTTTCTCCTGTTGGGGCATTCAGGGAATGGTGTGGCATCACAGCAAAGTTGGTGTGAAGTTTTCCAGTTCAGAATTCACCTATCCCACCAAGGTGCTCAGCATGCTCCTGTACTGTGAAATATCATCAGTGATATTTGGGAGCTTTTCCTGACCCAGCAATGTACCAGGTGAGTGCAGATCAGGAGGAGTGTCTTCCCAGATCCACGTCCCTGAGGCCTGTACTAGGGTTGGTGACTCAGGCTTCCTTGGGCACTCCCAAATCTCTCCCTGTTCTGCTACACATGTTGGGGATCTATTGCCTGCTGGTGGGTACCTGTCCTCAGGAAATCATGATTCCTGCTGTGTCCAAGTGACAAAAGTCCTATCACAGACATGGATGGTTTGGCAGCCAATCATGATTCAGCAGGGTCCCATACCTTGTTTGGAGTCAAATGTCCTCTACCCAGAGGATCCACACCCTTCGGACCATCTGATTCCTCTTATCTTGGGATAATAATTTAGGATCACATTTCTGGCCAACAAAAGACCCCTGGGACTTGACTATTTCCTCTTCCCTTTTGCAAGCACAGCTAGAAAAGACCTTTTCTTGAAGTTTCCTAAGAGGTAGAGAGAACATGGAGAGATTCCAGTTGCCATGCCAACCGTGATGCCATTGTTCTATCATATGTCTTTTATGTGACTGCAGGAGGTATGCACAGAGGAGTTAGGATGACAATCAAGATATTTATGGAAATCCAATTTGCACATGGCCTAGAAACAAACCCGGGTGAAAGAAACAACCTGCATTGTCCTGAATTAGGCAGAAAATTTCACACCCTCCAAACCAAATTTGGGCCTACCACGTCTTTCCAATCTGCATACTGTGACTCTATTCTTTCTTGTTCACATGTCCCAGGAGCACAGGAAACAGGTTAGGCCTCTCTTGAGTGGGATCAAGACCAGGGAAGCAATACTTTGTGGAGAAAGTTAAGATGGACTGTTCAATGGACAGGACATTCAGCAAGTAATCACAATAAAAGAATGTTGAGAGGAATTGCTACACACATTGCTAGCTAACTGGACATTTGTAAACTCAGTGGGGATTACTTTTTCTCTGAGAATATATTACTCAGGAGTTCATATATTGGTGAAGTCAAGATTTAACACCTCTACTGGTATTTGCATTAGGCCCCACTGCTTATCATTTCCTCAAGGAAAAGTCTGAGATGGATGAAAAGAATGAGACAGGTGTGAGCATTTTGGGATTGTAAGGGCTTAATGTTAGTTTGTGAAAGAGTCCATCATATTCTCTTGGTCTTAAAGATCAAATCATGTAATGTTTATTACAAATGTGTTATCATCCTACAGCCACACAACTCCAAACTTCCCTCAGATAAGTGTCTGCTCATTGAGGAGCTACAACACACTAGTTCCTTAAAGGTACAGGAGTAAATATTTCTCTTTTCATTACTCCCTAGATCATTTGATTTTACCAGCACCAAAGAACCTGGCTGGATTGTTCCCAATGGCGGTCTACAGAATTTGATAGTTATAATTTAGCTTTGCCTTGGATGGTTTTTCCTCAAAGCATATCCCATAGTCAGGTCTGGAGATCATGCTGTATTCTACCTTAATGAGGCTCTTCAGATCATGCCAAACCTCCAGTGTGTCAGCATTTCCTCCTCTGTTCAATCAAGTGAACTCAAATTTTTCGAGAAGTATTGGATGCAATTGGAATCCCAATCTAAAGAGAATATTCAGTAAGAAAGTGTGATGCCAGCAAAAAGAGCTTCCCCATAGACCCAGATTTCTTAAGACACAGTATTCCAGAAGATGAGACAATCCTCAGGAAAGCAGAGATCATAAAGATTTCATTACCATGCTGGCAAGTGTATGGAATCAGCAAATTCTGCAAGATGAAAATGCTCACCAAGTTCTAAAATGGATTCTTTTCCATTGTCACATTTTGAAATTCAGATTTTGACATATTGGGAATACCTTCTTGCCTTTCAGCAAGAAAGGACATTCAAAAGAAATCTGCAGTAGGGACTCTGGATGAGTGGCTTTGTGGATTTCGCTTGAGTCTCTCTGTAAAAGAAGTGGACTTCTACAACTCATTGTTTCCCAAAACAACCACAATATCAACTTGAATACAGAATGATGTAGATAAAACATATTTACCTGTGGCCCTCAATTTACACAGCTTTTCGTGCTTTGCATTTTTCAGAAATCCCTTTTCAATGACTTATATGCATTGGCTCTGAATACATAAATTAATGTCTCCTGACCTCACTCAGGAATCACAGGGGTTATGTATAGCCTAGTTTCCCTATATCATTCAATGTCCAGGTTCATCCTGTCCTCATCAGGCACTTGTTTCAATCCTCAGTTTCACATACTTGGAGAATCTTTGTTCCAGGTTCTGTGACACAGTCCTCCAGTCTTCATCTATGAGGTACTGGTAAAGTGGTCCTTGGAAATGTAGCAGAGGGCTTTTTCTCAAAGAGGTGATAGACACTTCCAAAAAATTACCCCTTTCATGAGGACACATTTTGAAGTTGTTATGTGTTAAAGGGTGAATGGAAGGTCCCATTGGAAAATCATAGAAAATTTCTGATTGCACCTTAATAGCAAGGCTACAGCAGAGGTGGCGGTAGCCTTCTAGTGGAGTAAGCATAGAATGTCTCTCCTCAATTCCCAGCAGCTTGCTTGCCCCCTTCTTAATTGATTAGTGATAAATTCCCTCCTCTCAACATTGGGGAGCTCAGCTTCTCCTCTGTTCTTCTTAAAATTCCTAAAATCCAGATTCCTCCTGTCTCCTATTGGGGCATTCCTGGAATGGTGTGGCATCATAGCAGAGTTGTGAATTTTTCCATTCTGGACTAATCTCTCCCATCAAGTGCCCAGCATGCTCCTCTGCTCTGAGATATCATCAGAGATCATTGCAAGTGTCTGCTACAGCACTAGGCCTGTTCCCTGACCCAGCAATGGAACCCGTGAGTGCAGATCTGGATGAGTGTCTTCCCAGCACTACATCCTTGAGGCTTGTGTGATGCCTGGTGATTCATGCAACCTGGGGCACCAAAACATCTCTCCCTGCTCCACTACAACTCTTGGGGACCCACTGCATCCAGGTGGATCCATATACCCAGGAAATCATGATTCCTGCTGCTTCCAATTGAGCACAAAATCCACTCACAGTCATGGATGAATTGGCAGCCAATCATGCTTCAGCAGGGTCCATTATCTTGGATGGAGTCAGATGTCTTCAACCCAGGAGATCCTCACCCAACACACAGTCTGATTCCTCTTTTCCTGAGCTAAGATGTCAGGATCACATTTGTTGCAAAGAGACTGCTGGAACTCACCTGCTTCCTCTTCCCTCTTTCATGCACAGCTGGAAAAGACCTTTACTTGTAGTCTCCTCTGCAGTAGAGAGAACATGAAGAGATTTTACATTCCATGGCAATCATAATGCCATTGTGCTGTCATATGTCCTTTCTGTGATTGCAGGAGGAATATGCAGCAGAGCTAGGATGACAGTCAAAATATACATGAAAATCCTAGTTGCCCAAGGCCCAGCGACAAGCCCTGGTGAAAGAAAATACCTGCATTCTCCTGAATGAGCCAGAAAATTCCACACCCTCCAAACCAAACTCTGTTCTACCAGTCCCTTCTGCTCTGTATACTGTGGCTCTACTTTTTTTTTTCTTTGTCCCAGGAGCACAGGGAAAGAAGTTAGGCATTTCTTGAGTGGAATCAAGACCAGTGTAGCAATACTTTGTGGAGATACAAAGGACTGAAAGTTCAATAGATAGGACCTTCAGCAAAAAAATGTACTAAAAAGAATGGTGAGAGGAATTACTGCCCACATCGCTACTGGGCGGTTGGAAACTTAATGGGGATTAGTTTTTCTCTGAGTAAGTACTATTCATGAGTTCATAGATCATGTGAATCATTATGTTCTCCCATTCTCTTTACATATTTACAAACTGTCCCCCATGAAATTGCGGAGACATTATCTTATTTAGAGAAAGGTACTTAGCACATGAAATCCACCATTTCTAAGCACTCCAGTCCACGAGCTGAAACCAAGTTTTGACAATTCCACTAGGATATGCATTTGGCACAATTGCTTAGCATTTCCTCAGCTAAAGCCTGAGAGGCATGAAAATAATGAGACGTGTCTGCGCACTTTGGATTGTAAGGGCTTGGTGTTCAGATGAGAAAGATTCCATCATTTTCTCTTGGTCCCAAAGATGAATTCATGTAATGTTTATTACAAATGCATTCTCATCCTACAACCACACAACTCCAAGCTTCCCTTGGATATGTGCATGCTCACTGAGCAGTTACAGCACACTTGTTCCTTAAAGGGACAAGAAAATGATTTCTCTCTGCATTACTCCCTATATCATTTGATTTGACCTGCACCAAAGATGTTGGTTGGAGTTTTAAAAAATGTCTACAGATTTTGGTAGAAATCATTCGGCTCTGCCTTGCAGTGTTTTCTCTGCAAACCATATTACATAGGTCTTCAGAACATGCAGACCTCTACCTGAAAGAGCCTCTTCATATCAAGCCAAATCTCCAGAGTCTCAACATTTCCTCCTCTGTTCAATCAAGTGAACACAAGATGGTTGGAGAATTATCAGATTAATTGGAATCCCATTATGAACACAGTATTCAGGAAGCAGCTGTGAGTCCAGCCAGAAAAGTTTCTCCAGAGACCTGGATTTCTAAAGAGGCAGTATTCCTAGAGATGAGACATCTCTCAGAAATGCAGAAGTTATCACAGTTATTAATATGCTGGCAAGTGCATTGAATCAACAAGTTCTACATGATGAAAATCCTCACCAGGGTCTAAAGTGGATTCTTTTCCATTTTCGAATTTTGAAGTTCAGATTATGACATATTGGGAATACATTCTTGCCTTTCAGCAAGAAATGATATTCAAAAGGTAATATGCAGTAGGGATTGTGGAGGAGAGGCTTTCTGGAGATCACTGCAGTCTCTCTGCAAAGGAGGTAGACTTCGACAACTCAACATTTCCCAAACACACAGTATCAACTTGGATACAGTGATGTTGACAAAGCACGTTTACACGTGGCCCTGTTTTTCACAGCTTTTTGGGCTTTGGATTTTTAGGGACATCATTTTTCAAAGACTTGTATGCATTGGCTCTGAATACATAAATTAACATCCTCTGATATCACTCAGGAATCTCAGTGTTTATATATAGGCTGCTTTCCCTATATCACTCAATGTCCAGTCTCATCCTGTCTTCCTCAGTCACTTATTTCATCCATCAGTTTCACATTCTTTCAGGCTCTTTGTGCCAGATTCTCTGAGAGGGTCCTCCAGTCTCCATCTATGAGCTGCTGGTGAATGTTCCTTGGAAATGTGCCAAAGGGCATTTTCTCAGACAGGTGACAGGCATTTCCAAAGAGTTACACCTTTCACGAAGATACATTGTGAAGGTACATATGCATCAAAGGGTGAGTGGAATGTTTCATTGGAAAATCATAGCAAGACAATTTATGATTTCACCTTAATACCAAGGCTACAGCAGAGGTGGTGGTGGCTGGCTAGTGGAGTAAGCATAGAATGTCTTTCTCTCCATTGCCAGCAGCTTGCTAGCCCCCTTCCTAATTTGTTAGTGATCAATTTCCTCCTCTCAACATTGGGGAGTTCAGCACTTCCTCTCTTCTTTTACAATTCCTAAATCCCAGATTCCAACTGTCTTTTTGGGGGGCATTCTGGGAATGGTGTGGCATCATAGAGGAGTTGCTGTGATGTCTTCCTATTCAGAATTCACCTATTCCACCAAGCTGCTCAGCATGCTCCTCTGCTCTGAAATATCATCAGCGATATTTGCGAACTTTTCCCAACCCAGCAGTGTAACAGCTGAGTGCAGACCAGGAGGAGTGTCTTCCCAGATCCTCGCCCCTGAGACCTGTGCTAAGGTTGGTGATTTGCGAATTCTTGGGCACCCCCACATCTCTCCCTGGTCTGCTACACCTGTTGGGGATTCTTTACATGCTGGTGGGTTCCTGCTCCCAGGAAATCATGATTCCTGCTGCTTCTAAGTCAGCACATAGTTCCATCACAGACATGAATGGTTTGGCAGTCAATCATTCTTCTCAGGGTCCCTTATCCTGGATGGAAGCAAATATCTTCTACCCAGAGGATCCCCGCCCACCAGACCATCTGCTTCCTCTTCTCTTGGGCTAAGATTTTAGAATCACCTTTCTTGCCACATAAGACTCCTCTTCCCTCTTGCAAGCCCAGCTGGAAAAAAGCTTTACTTAAAGTTTTCTATGCAGTAGAAAGAACATGGAGAGATTCCACTTGCCATGACAACTGTGATGTTATTGTGTTGTCATACATCTCTTCTGTGACTGCATGAGGTTTGTGCAGTTGAGCAGGGATAACAGTCAAGATATACTTGGAAACTCAATTTGCCCATGGCCTAGTGACAAGCTCGAGTGAAAGGAAAATCCTGCATTCTCCTGAATGAGCCAGAAAACCATGCTCTCCAAACCTAATTTCAGCCTACCAGTCCCTTCCATTCTGCATTTTGTGGCTCTACTCTTTCTTGCTCACATGTCCCAGGACAGAAGGAAACATTTACGCATATTGTGAGTGGGATCAAGACAAGGGTAGCAACACTTTGTGGAGAAACTTAGGACAGACAGTTAAATGGTCAGGACATTCAGCAAATAATCACACTAAAACGAATTTTGAGAGGTGTTGCTGCACACATAGCTATTTGACGTTTATAAACTGAATGGGGATTATTTTTTTCTCAGAGGAAATATTATTCAGTGGTTCATAGACCGTGTGAGTCATCACAACTTCCCATTCTATGTATGTATGTGTATATATATATATATATATATATATATATATATATATATATTTATAGACTGTGCCCCATGTGACAGCTTAGACAATCTTTTATGTAGAGAAAGATCCTTAGCACAGGATATCTACCTTTTCAAAGACTCCCAATATGTGAGGTGAAGTCAAGATATAACACCTCCACTGGGATTTGCATTTGACCTCACAGCTTAGAATTTCCTCAAGAAACAGTCTGTGAGGGATGAAAAGGATAAGACAGGTGTGAGGAGTTTAGGATTGTTAGGACTTGGTGTTCAGTTGTGAAAGATTCCATCATTTTTTGTTGTTCCGAAAGATTAAATCATGAAATGTTTATTATAAATGTGATCTTATCCTACTACCACACAACTCCAAGCTTCCCTTGGATAAATGTCTGCTCATTGAGCCACTGAAAAACACTTGTTCTGTAAAGGGACAGGGATAAATACTCATCTCTGCATTACTCCCTAGATCATTTGATTTGACCTGCACCAAAAATGTTGGCTAAATTTTTCAAAAATGTGGTCTACAGAATTTGATAGAAATCATTTGGCTCTGCCTTGGGGTGGTTTTTCTGCAAACCATTTTACATAGTCAGGTCTTCAGAACTTGCAGTACTCTACCTGAAAGAGCCTCTTCAGATCAAGCCAAACTCCAGAGTCTCAATTTTTCCTGCTCTGTTCAATCAAGCGAACAAATGTTGGCTGGAGAATTACCAGATTTAATAGGATGTCCATTATAAGCACAAGTATTCAGCAAGCAGCTGTGAGTCCAGCCAGAAATTTTTCCCAGAGGCCTGGATTTCCAAAGAGGCAGTACTGCTGGAGATGAGACAATTCTCAGGAATGCATAAGGTATCATGGTCTTATTAATATGCTGGCAAGTGCATTGAATCAACAAGTTCTACAAGATGAAAATGCTCACCAGTGTCTAAAATGGATTCTTTTCCATTTTCTCATTTTGAAGTTAAGATTATGACATATTGGGTATGCATTCTTGCCTATAAGCAAGACAGGACATTCAAAATGGAATCTGCTGTAGTGATTGTGGAGGAGCAGCTTTGAAGGTTTCACTCCAGTCTCTCTGCAAAATAAGTGGACTTCTACAACTCATCATTTCCCAAAACAACCACAATGTCAACTTGAATACAGAATAATGTAGAAAAAACACATTTACACGTGGCCCTCAATTTAAACAAGTTCTGTTCTTTCCATTTTTATAGACATCATTTTTCAAAGACTTGTATGCATTGGCTCTGAATACATAAATTCTGCTGATATAACTAGATAACACTCCGGTTATGTATATCCTAGTTTCCCTGTATCATTCAACGTCCAGGCTCATCCTGTCCTCTTCAGGCACTTGTTTCATCCCTCAGTTTCACATTGTTGGAGAATCTTTGTTCCAGGATCTGTGACATATCCTCCAGTCTTCATCTATGAGCTGCTGGTGAAGTGGTCCTTGGAAATGTGCCAAAGGGCCTTTTCTCAGACAGGCATAGGCATTTCCAAAGAATTACACCTTTCATGAAGATACATTTTGAAGGTTCTCTGCATTAAAGGGTGAATGGGAGGTCCCATTGAAAATCATAGCAAGACGAATTCTGATTGCACCTTAATTGTAAGGCAACAGCAGAGGTGGTGGTGGCCTTCTAATGGAGTAAGCATAGAATGTCTCTCCTCAATTCCCAACAACTTGCTACCCCCTTCCTAATTGATTAGTTATTTATTCCCTCCTCTCAATATTGGGGAGCTCAGCACCTCCTCTCTTGCTCTTGGAAGTCCTAAATCACGGATTCCAACTGTCTCCTGTTTGAACATTCCTGGAAATGTGTGGCATCACAGCAGAGTTGGTGTGAAGTTTACCAGTTCAAAATTCACCTATTCCACCAAGTTGCCCAGCATTGTCCACTGCTCTGAAATGTCATCAGTGATCATTGTGAGTTTCTGCTATGACCCGAGACTTGTATCCCATCTCACCAATGTATCAGTGAATGAAGATCAGGAGGAGTGTCTTCCCAGAGCCTCACCCTAGCTTGTGCTAGTCTTGGTTACTCACACATCCCCAGGCACCCCCAGATCATTCCCTGGTTCGCTACACCTGGTAGAGATCTGTTGCCTGCAAGTGTGCCCCTGTTTCCTGGAAATCATGATTCACACTGTGTCCAAGGGAGAACAAATTTCTCTAGGAGGCATGGATAGCTTGAGAGCATATCATGCTTCAACAGTTTTCCTTACCTTGGCTGGAGTCAGATGTCTTCAACCCAGAGGATGCCCGCCCACCACAGTCTGATTCCTCTTCTCCTGGGCTGAGATTAGAATCATATTTAAGGCCAACAAAAGGCTCCTGAGGCATGCCTGCTTCCTCTTCCCTCTTCCAGGCACAGCTGGAAAAGACCTTTTCATGATGTTTACTAAGCAGTAGATAGAACATGAAGAAATTCCAGATGCCATTGCAAATGTGATGCCATTGTGATGTCATATGCTTTTTCTGTGACTTCAAGAGGAATGCGAAGTGGAGCTTGGATTACAGTCAAGATATTCATGGAAAGCAAATTTGCCCAAAGCCTAGCAACAACCCAGTAGAGAGAAAAAACCTGCATTCTCCTGAATGAGTCAGAAAATTCCATACCCTTGAAACAAAACTCTGTCCTACCAGTACCTTCCACTCTGCATACTGTGGCTCTACTCTTTCCTGCTCTTATGTCCCAGGAGCACAGGAAAATAAGTTAGGAATTTCTTGACTGGGATCAAGACCAGGGTAGCAACACTTTGTGGAGATACATAGGACTGACAGCTCAAAGGACAGGACATTTGGCACATAATCACATTAAAAAGAATGTTGAGAGAAATGGCTGCACATATAGGAACTGGACATTTGTAAACTGAATGGGTATTAATTTTTCTCTGAGGAATTATTATTCATGAGTTCATAGATCATGTGAGTCATCACATCTTCCCATTCTCTCTGTATCTTTACAGAGTGTGCCCCATGAAGTTGCTGAGACTTTCCCTTATTCAGAGAAAGATTCATAACGCAGGAAATCCAACTTCTTCAAGCACCCCAACTCATGAGGTGAAGTCAAGATTTAACACCTACACTGGTGTTTTCATTTGGCCCCACTGCTTAGCATTTTCTCAAGGAAAAATCTGGGATTCATGAACAGAATGAGAAACGTGCGATCAATTTGTGATTGTAAGGGCTTGGTATTCAGATGTGAAAATTTCCATCATTTTGTCTTGGTCCCAAGGATTCAATCATATAATGTTTCCTACAAATGCATTCTTATCCTACTATCACACAACTCCAAGCATCCCTCAGAATATTGTCTGCTCATTGAGCAGCTATAGAACACTTGTTTCTTAAAGGGTCAGTGATAAATCAATCTCTCCTCATTGCTCCCTGGATAGTTAGATTTGACCTGCACCAGAGATGCTGGCTAGATTGTTCCCAAAAGAAATCTACAGAATTTGATGGGCATAATTTGGCTCTACTTTGGGGTAATATCTCTGCACAACAGATTTCAGTGTCAGGACTTCAGAACATGCAATCCTCTACCTCAAAAACCTCTTCAGATCAAGTCATATCTCCAGAGTCTCAAAATTTTGTCCTCTGTTCAATCAAGTGAACACAAGGTGGCTGGGAAGTTCAGATTTAATTGGGTGACAATTGTAAACACAGTATTCAGTAAGCAGCTGTGGTTCCAGCCTGAATTATTTTCCCAGAGACCTGGATTTCTGAAGAGGCAGTATTCCTAGAGATGAGACTGCTCTCAGGAATGCAGAACTTTTCATGGTCTTATTAATATGCAGGCAAGTACATTGAATGAGCAAGTTCTACAAGATGAAAATGCTCACCAGTGTCTAAAATGGATTCTTTTCCATTTTCGCATTTTGAAGTTGCGATTATCACATACTGGGAATTTCTTCTTTCCTTTCAGAAGGAAACGACCTACAAAATATATTCTGAAGTAGGGCCGTTGTTTTTTGTTTTTGTTTTTTTGGCATTTTCCTACTGTTATTTTATTTTTTATTTTTCATTCTTATTGATTCATTGAACACAAATGGAGTACAGCTATTGTTTCACTGGTTGTACAAAAAGTAGAGTCACACCATCTGTGTGTTCATGCATGTACACAGGGCAATGGTATCTGTCACACATTCTGTAATTATTTTTACCCCCCACCCCGCCCCCATCTCTCGCTTCTCTCTATGCTATCTATCCTTCCTCCATTCTTGACACCCTTCCCCCCTGCATTATGCATCATCATTCATTTATCAGAGAGATCATTCGGGCTTTGGATTTTTGGGATTGGCTGAACTCACTTAGCATAACAGTCTCCAACATCATCCATTTACCTACAAATCCCATAATTTTATTCTTCTTTATGGCTGAATAATATTCCATTGTGTACATATACCACAGTTTCTTTATCCATTCATCTACTGAAGGGCATCTAGGTGGATTCCATAATCTAACTATTGTGAATTGAGCAGGTATGAACATTGATGTGGCTGCATCACTGTAGTAATCTGATTTGAAATTCTTTGGGTATAGGCCAAGGAGTGAGATAGCACGGTAAAATGGTGGATCCATTCCAAGTTTTCTAAGGAATCTCCACACTGCTTTCCAGAGTGGCTGCACCATCTTGCACTCCCACCAGCAAAGAATGAGTGTACCCTTTTCCCCACATTCTCACCAACACCTGTCCTTGCCTGTGTTCTTAATAAAAGACATTCTAATTGGGGTAAGATGAAATCTTAAGGTGGTTTTGATTTGCATTTCTCTTATAAGGAGTGATGTTGAACATTTTTTCATAAATCTGTTGATTGCTTGTATATCATCCTCTGTAAAGTGTCTGTTCATTTCCTTGGCCCATTTATTCATTGGGTTATTAGTGTTCTTGGTGTAAAGATTATTGAGTACTTCGTAGATTCTGGAGATTAGTCCTCTATCTGAAGTGTGTGTGGCAAAGATTTTCTCCCACTCTGAAGGCTCTCTCTTCACATTGCTGATTGTTTCCTTTGCTGAGGAAAAGCTTTTTAGTTTGACTCTATCCCAATCATTGATTCGTGCTTTTATTTCTTGCACTTTGGGAGTCATGTTAGGGAAATATGGTCCTAGTCCAACATGATGAAGATTTGGACCTATTTTCTCTTCTATTAGGTGCAGAGTCTCTGGTCTGATTTCTAGGTCCTTGATCCACTTTGAGTTGAGTTTTGTACAGGGTGAGAGATATGGGTTTAGTTTCATTTTG
>JAJEJO010003700.1:81770-118011 GCA_020662805.1 Glaucomys volans
TTTTTTTTTTGAGGTTAATGTGAATGGGGTAGTTTCCTAATTTCTCTCTCAGAGGATGCATCACTTATGAATAAAAATGCATTTGACTTATGAGCATTAATTTTATATCCTGCTACTTCACTGAATTCATTAATGAGTTCCAGAAGTTTTCTGGTGGAATTCTTAGGATCTTCTAAATAGAGAATCATGTCATCAGCAAATAGGGATAATTTGATCTCTTATTTTCCTATTTGTATTCCTCTAACTTCTTTGTTCTAATTGATCTGGCTAGAGTTTCAAGAACAATGTTGAATAGTAGTGGCAAAAGAGAGCATCCCTGCATTGTTCCAGTTCTCAGGAGGAATGCTTTCAATTTTTCTCCATTTAGAATGATGCTAGCTGTGCGCTTAGCATAAATAGCCTTTACAATGTTAAGGAATGTCCCCACTATCCCTATTTTTTCTAGTGTTTTGAGCATGAATGGGTGCTGTATTTTATCAATTGCTTTCTCTGCATCTATTGAAATAATTATGTGGTTCTTAACCTTAAGTCTGTTGATGTGGTGAATTACATTGTTTGATTTCCCGATTTTGAACCAACCTTGCATCCCTGGGATGAAACCCACTTGGTCATGGTGCACTATCTTTTTAATATGCTTTTGTATGCAATTCGCTAAAATTTTGTTAAGAATTTTTGCATCTATGTTCATTACAGATATGGGTCTGAAATTATCTTTCCTTGATGTGTCCTTCTCTGGTTTTGGTATCAGGGTGATATTAGCTTCATAGAATGAGTTTGGAAGGGTTCCCTCCTCCTCCATTTCATGAAATACTTTGAGGAGTATTGGAATGAGCTCTTCTTTGAAGGTCTTTTAAAACTCGGTTGTGAATCCTTCTGGTCCTGGACTTTTCTTTGTTGGTAGGTTTTTGATGACTTCCTCTATTTCATTGCTTGAAATTGATCTATTTAAGTTGTGTATGTCCTCCAGATTCAATTTGGGTGTCTCATATGCGTCTAGGAACCTGTTGATGTCTTCTAGGTTTTCTATTTTGTTGGAGTATAAATTTTCAAAGTAGCTTCTTATTATGTTTTGTATTTCAATTGTCTGTTGTAATATTTCCATTCCCATCACGAATTTTAATAATTTGGAGTTTCTCTGTCCTTCTTTTCATTAGCGTGGCAAAGGGTTTATCAATTTTGTTTATTTTTTCAAAGAACCATCTTTTTGTTTCGTCAATTTTTGGAATTGTTTCTTTTGTTTCAATTTCGTTGATTTCAGCTCTGATTTTGATTATTTCCTATCTTCTACTACTTTTGGTGATGATCTGTTCCTCTTTCTCTAGTTCTTTGAGCTGTAACGTGAGGTCATTGATTTGATGACTTTTCATTCTTTTATTAAATGCACTCCATGCAATGAATTTTCCTCTTAGCACTGCTTTCATAGAATCCCGGAGATTTTGATATGTTGTATCTTTATTCTCGTTGACCTCTAAGAATCTTTTAATTTCTCCCCTAATGTCTTCTGTTATCCATGTATCATTCAATAGCATATTTTTTTAATCTCCAGGTCTTGGAGTAGTTTCTGTTTCTAACTTTCTCGTTGATGTCTAATTTCATTCCGTTATGATCTGATAGTATACAAGGTAGTATCTCTATGTTTTTGTATTTGCTAAGAGTAGCTTGGTGGCATAACATATGGTCTACTTTAGAGAAGGAACCATGAGCTGCTGAGAAGAAAGTGTACTCACTTTTTGATGGATGGAATACTATATATATGTCCGTTATGTCCAAATTAGCGATTGTGTCATTAGTCCTATAGTTTCTTTGTTCAATTTTTGTTTGGAAGATCTGTCCAATGGTGAGAGAGGAGTGTTAAAGTCTCCGAGTATTATTGTGTTTTGGTCTATTTGATTCCTGCAATTGAGAAGGATCTGATTGACATCCATGGGTGCACCATTGTTTGGTGCATAAATATTTATGATTGTTATGTCCTGTTGATTTATGCTTCCTTTAAGCAATATGAAATGTCCTTTTTTATCCCTTCTGACTAAGTTTGGTTTGAAGTCTGCTTTATCTGAAATGAGAATGGAAACCCCAGCTTTTTTACTCAGTCCATGTGCATGGTATGCTTTTTCGCAACCTTTCACCTTTAGTCTGTGGGCATGTTTTTCTATGAGATGAGTTTCTTGAAGGCAGCATATTGTTGGGTCTTTATTTTTAATCCATTCTGCCAGACTACGTCTTTTGATTGATGAGTTAAGGCCATTTGCATTCACAGTTATAATTGAGATATGACTTGTATTTCCTGTCATTTTAGCTTTTTTAGGGTTTTTAGCTTAACTTTGTTTCTCCTTTGATTGACTCCTTCTTTAGGGTAGTTCCTCCCCATGATGACTGAGATTGTTATTTTTAATTTCTTCCTCTTTGAATATTCTTTTGAGAATGTTCTGTGGTGCAGGCTTTCTCTTTGTGAATTCTTTAAGCTTTTGTTTATCATAGAAGGATTTTATTTCATCATCAAATCTGAAGGTAAGTTTTGCTGTGTATAAGATTCTTGGTTGGCATCCATTTTCTTTCAGAGCTTGAAATATGTTGTTCCAGGCCCTTCTTGCTTTTAGGGTCTGGGGTGAGAAATCTGCTGATATTCGCATCAGTTTCCCCCTGTAGGTAATATGATGCTTTTCTCTTGCTGCCTTTAAAATTCTTTGTTTTGAATGTTAGGTATTTTCATTATAATGTGCCCTGGTGTAAATCTGTTTTAATTCTGTGCATTTGGAGTCCTGTAAGCTTCTTGTTATTGATTTTCCATCTCATTCATCATATTAGGGAAATTTTCTGATAATATTTCCTTGAATAGATTACTCATACCCTTGGTTTGTATCTCTGCGCCTTCCTCAATCCCGATTACTTTTAAATTTGGTCTTTTCATTATGTCTCATATTTCTTGGAGAGTTCGTTCATGATTCTTAACCATCTTCTCTCTTTGTTCGACTTTGTTTTCAAGATTAAATATTTTGTCTTCATTGTCTGAGGTTCTGTCTTACAAGTGATCTATTCTGTTAATTATGCTTTCTATTGAGTTTTTTACTTGGTTCACTGTTTTTTTCATTTCCTTGTTTCCTTCAAGAATTTCTGTTTGTTTTTTTCTCAGAATTTCTCCGGAGTCAGCGATCCCAGAGGCTCCTGACCCGACCTCTCCAGAATCCGTGGCAAGGCCCCAGGGAGCCTGAGATGCTCAGTCTCTGCCTGGGGAGGTTGCTGGCTGGTGCTGGAGAGTGGCCAGTGACTCCAAAGCTGCTGCTGGGGACCCGCACCCACTTGCTGGCCGGTGCATACCCAGGTCGGTGACTACGAAGCAGCTGCAGGGTCTGGCGCTCTTGGGTGGTAGCTGCCAGTGGCGCGGCTGAGCCCAGCCTGTCTGAGTTGATTCCGGAGTGGCGACTGGGGACCCCTTATATGTGCTTTGAATATAAAATCTCGTTGAGAGCCATATTCCTGCTATTTGAATCTGGAGCAAGTAGGATCGCAGCCTTCTTCCAACCCGCCATCTTGAATCTGCAGTAGGGCTTTTGAAGGAGAAGCATTCTGGTGTTCATGTCAGTCTCTCTGAAAAGGAAGTGGACTTCTACATCTCATTATTTCCCAAAACAACCACATTGTCAACTTGAATACAGAGTGATGTAAACAAAACACAATTATACATGGTGCTAGTTTTCCACAGGTTTTTGTGCTTTGCATTTTTATAGATATCATTTTTCAAGACTTGTATGCATTTGTTCTGAATACATAAGTTAACTTCCACTGATATCACTCAGGAACCTCAGGGATTAAGTATAACCTGGTTTTCTTGTAACATTCAACATCCATTTTCATTCTGTCCACATGAGGCACTTGTTTCTTCCCTCAGTTCACGTTCTTGGAGGATCTTTGTGTCAGGTTCTGTGTCACAGTCCTTCAATCAGCATCTGTGAGCTGCTAGTGAAGGGGAACTTGGAAATGTGCCAGAGTGCCTTGTGTCAGACAGGGGAATGGCAGTTTCCAAGAATTAAACCTTAAGTGAACACACATTGTGAAGGTACTTCTGTATCAAAGGTTGTGTGGAAGGTCCCTTTGGAAAATCAAAGCAAGAAAATTTCTTATTGCACCATCTGATGTGGTGTCGTCTGACTAGTGGAGTAAGCATAGATGATCTCTCTTCATTTGCCAGCAGCTTTCTAGCACCCTTCCTAATTGATTAGTGATTAATTCCTCCTGTCAGCATTGAGTGCTCAGCATCTCCTCACTTCCACTTACAAGTCCTAATTCCAGATTCCAGCTCTAACTTTTTGCAGCATTTCTGGATATGTGTGGCATCAAGCATTGTTGGTGTGAGATTTTCCAGTTGAAGCTTCACGTATCCCACTCAGCTGTCTCGCATTCTCCTCTGCTCTTAAACTCCATCAACCAGCATTGCGAGTGGCTGGTAAGGTCCTTGGTCAGTTTCCCTTCTCAGCAATGTACCCTTTTAGTGCAGATGAGGACAAGTGTCTTCTAAGGGACATGACCATGAGACCTGTGCTAAACTTGGTGACTCACACACACTCAGACACTCCTGCATCTTTCACTGATACACTACACCTGGTGGGTATCAGTTGCCTGCAGCAGCATCCCCTAATCCATAAAATCAAGATACCTGCCGAGGCCAAGTGAGCACATTGCCCCATTGTAGACATGGGTTGTATGGCAGCCTGTCAGGTTTCAGCAGGGTCCCTTATCTTGGATTCACTCATATGTCTCAAAGACAGAGGGGCTCCATCCACCCAGACTCTGATTCCTATTCTTCTGGTCTAAGAGTTTACCATTGCTTTTGAGGCAATTACAAGAACATGCCTTCCTGGAACATGCCTTCTTCTTCTTCCGTCCTACCAGCACAGCTTGATAAGCCCTTTCTTGAAGTTTTCTCCTCAGCATCGAAAATCCTAAGAGATTCTTGTTGCCATGTCAACCGTGATGCTATTGTGCTGTCATATGTTTTTTTTCTGTGACTGAAGGTGGTATGTTCATTGTAGCTAGGATGAAAGCCAAGCCAAAGTGGAAATCCAAATTTCCCAAGGCCCAGCAACAAACCCTGGGGAAGAGAATCATGCATTCTCCTAAGTGGGAAAGAAAATTCCACTCCCTTCCAAACCAAACTCCATCATACCAGTCCCTTCAACTCTATATATTGTAGATATCATCTCATTTGCTAACATGTCCCAGGAACAATGATAAATGAGTTAGGCATTTCTTGAGTGGGATCAAAACCTGAGTAGTTTCACTTTGTGGAGAAATCAATGACAGTTCATAGGACAGGACTTTCTGCAAATAATTTACTGCAAAAGTGTTGAGAGAAAATCCTGCCCACATAACTACCAGTCTTTGAAAATTGAATGGGGATTTTTTCCTCTCTGAGAAAATATTTTACATGGGTTCATAAAACCTGTGAGACATCACTTTTTCCCATTCCCTACACATATTTACAAACTGTTCCTCATGAAATTGCTGAGACATTATCTTATTCAGAGAAACAGATTATGTCCAGTAAATCCAACTTTTCTAAGCACCCACATACCTGAGGGGAAAAGCAAGACTAGAACCTCTACTGGGATATGCATTTGAAAATTCTGCTTATATTGCCTCAAAGCAAAGGGCGGGAGGCATGTATTGAATGAGAAAGGATCGAGCAGTATGGGTTTGTATAGTCTTAGTATCCAGGTGTGAAAGAATCCATCAACTGTTTTGGTGCCAAAGATCAGAGCACATAATATTTCCTACAATTTCCTGACTCTTCTACTGCCTTATGCCTCCATGCTGCCCTCAGGCAATTGTTTGCTTGCTGAGCATCTACAAAACCCTAGTAACAAAAATGGACAGTGATAAACATTTCTTTCCTCATTACTCCCTAGACATTTAGATTTGACCTGCAACAACTCAGGCTGATTAGATTGTTTTCAAAAGTGATCTACAGAATTTGATAGAAAGTATTTGGCTCTACATTGGGGAAGATTTTCTGCAAAGCACATCATGTAATTATGTCTGCAAAACATGCATTCATCCACCTCAAGGAATCTTTTCAGACCATGACAAGCCTACAGTGTCTACATTACCTCCTCTGTCCAATAAAGTTAATACAAAAATTTTGGATAAGCATCAGATTTAATTGCAAGCCCATGCTAAAGTGAGTATTCAGCAAATATCTGTGGTGTGAGCCAAAAGTGCTTCCCCAGAGACCTGAATTACTTTAGAGGCACTATTCCTGAAGATGAGACAAATCTCAGGAATGACGAAGCTATCACCTTCTCATTTATTTGCTGGCAAGTATATTGGATCAGCAAGTTCTAAAAGAAGAATAGGCTCACCAGGGTCTAACACTGGTTATTTTCTATTTTTCCATTTTGAAGCACAAGTTTAGCACATATTGGTTCCTCCTTGTAGACTTTCAACCAGAAATTACATTCAAAGTAAGACCTGCAGCAGGGTTTGCAAAGGAGAAAATTTTGGGGGCCCACTACACTCTCCCTGCAAAAGAAGTGGACATCTATCCCTCACTGCTTTTCAATGAAATCACAGTATCAACTTGAAAACACAGACAAGTAGTCAAAACCCAGCTGGATGTGGCCCTGGCTTTACACAGATATTGTGCTTTGCATTTTTGCAGACATCATTTGTTAAATACATGTATGAATTGGTGCTGAATACATGAATAAATTCAATGACGTCATTGAGTAGCCACAAGGTTTATGTGAAACCTGAATTCTGTATGTGATTCGAGGGCCAGGTTTATCCTGTGCAAATAAGACTCTTGTTTCATCCTTAGTTTCACGTTCTGGAGGATGGTTGTGCCAGGGTCTGTGACACTGTCCAGTAGTCTGCATCTACTAGGTGCTGGTTAAGAGGTTTACAGAAATGAATCAGAGGTCCTTTTCTCAGACAGATAATAGGAAAGTCAAGAGAATTACATCTTCATTGAAGTCACATTGTAAAGGGGTTTCTCCATCAAAGGGTGAGTGGGTCACTTTGAGAATCATAGCAAGAAAATTTCTGAGTACACCATGTATGTAAGGCAACAGTTGAGATGGCGGGGTGTGGCCAGTGGAGTGAGCATAGAATGTCTCTCCTCAAATGCCAACGATTTGCTCTCCCCCTTTCTGAATTGTTTAATGATTAAGTTGCTCCTCTTGACATTGAGGAGCTCAGCAGATCATCATTTCTACTGACAACTCCTAAATCCCAGGGTTTACCTGTCTCTTCATTGGTCATTCATCAAAGAGTTTGGCATCACACCAGAGTTGATGTGATGTTTTCCCCTTCACCTATACCATCGAGATGTCCCACATTCTCCTCTGCTTTGAAATATCATTGGCCAACATTTTGAGTTGTAGCTTAAGGTCGTCGGCCATTTTTTCAACCCAGCAAGGTACCAGGATTGTGCAGACAAGGACCAGTGTCATTGTAGTGACAGGCCCCTGCAGCCTGTGCTAGGCTTGGTGACCCATGTGTCCTCAAGCACACCTGCATCTCTCCTTGGTTCTCTACACATGGTGGGAACAAATTGCATGCAGTGGGGACTGATTCCCAGGAAATCTAGATGCCTTCTACAGCCAAATGTGCAGATAACTTCCTCATGGACATGGACAAAATTGCACCCTGACAACTACAGCAGGCTCCCTTATCTTGGATGGAGTCAGATGTCTCAAAGCCAGAGGGGCCTGCCCAAAACAAATACTGACTCTGCTTCTCCTGTCCTAAGAATTTAGGATCATATTTATGGCAAACAACATGCCCCTGGGATTTGTCAGCTTCCTCTTTCATGTTACCAGACGAGCTGGGCCAGCCCATCATTTGAAGGTTGCTCCACAGCACACAGCCCATGAATTGAATTGGTTGCCATGGCAACCATGATGCCATTGTGCTGTCATGTGTCCTTTCCTGTACTGCAGGCCAAATGTGCTCCAAAACTAGGATGGCAGCCATGCCATTCATGGAAACCCAAGTAGCACAAGGACCAGCACAAAGTCATGGAGTGAGAGAAAACATGCACTCTCCTGCAAGATCCAGAAAATTAGATGCCCTGCTCAACCAATCTCCCACATGCAAGCCCCTTCCACTCTGCATATTGTAGATATCCTCACTTTTGCTCCCATGTTCCAGTAGCAATAGGAAACAAGTTATCCATTTCTTGAGTGGGATCAAAACCAAAGTAGCAGCATTTTGCAGATAAAGGAAGGAATGACAGTTCAATGGACAGGATTCTCTCCCAAAACCCTCACTGCAAAGAGTGTTTAGAGGAATTCCTGCAAACATGACTACTGGATGTTTGTGAATTAAATGGTGATCATTTTTCCTTTGAGCAAATATTTTTCATGTGTTCAGTGTTCTTGTGATCCATCTTTTTCCATTACTTATACATATTTACAGACTGCCTTGTGAAGTTGCTGAAACATTCCCTTATTCAGAGAAACAGTTTATTCCCAGGAAATTCAACTTTTACAAGCAAAATCATACCTGAGGTGAAAAGCAAGATATAGCATCTCCATTGGGATATGCAGTTGTACCAGTGGCTTAGAAATTCCTCATGGAAAGAACAGGAGAATTGAAAACAATGAGACAAGTGTGAACGGTTTGAAATTGTAAGGAATTGGTGTTCAGGTGTGAAAGACTCTATCAATTTCCTTTGGTCCCAATGATCATAGAATATAATATTCAATAAAAAAGTTTTCTCCTCTTATTGTCACATGCCTCCATTCTTACCTCAGATAATTTTCTGCACATCTACCAGGTACAACACTCTTGTTCCTTAAAGGGACAGGGATAAATATTTCTCTTCTCATTATTCCCTAGATATTGAGATTTATCCTGCAACAACAGGTGCTCCTGGATTTGTCTCAAAAACAATCTACAGAATTTGATAGAAATCATTTGAATCTTCATTTGGATGGTTTTTCTCCAAAGAATTACACATAGTCAGGACGGGGATCATGCAGTCATCTGCCTTAAAGAGCATCCTCAGATAATGACAACGACCCAGTGTTGTCTCCATTACCTTGTCTGCTCAATCAAGTGAACACAAAATGGTTGGAAAATTATCGGATTTATTTTCAAGTCTATTCTAAAGACAATATTGAGCAAACATCTGTGGTGCCAGGCAAAAGTGCTTCCTCAGAAACTTGGATTGCCTAAAAGGCACTATTCCTTGAGATGATACAACTCTCAGAACTGCAGAGGTTAGGACCCTCTAATTATTATGCTATGAAGTTTATTGAATCATCAAGTTCTACAAGAACACAATGCTCATCAGGGTCTAACATTGATTGTTTTCCAATTTTGCTTTTTGAAGACTTGGTTTAGCACATATTGGGACTTCATTGTAGCCTTTTAGCAAGAAATGACAATCAAAGTATCACAACCATTAGGGTTTGTGAATGACAAACTTTCTGAGGTGCACTATTGTCTCTGTGCATAAGAAGTGGGCTTCAGCAATTTGATTTTTCCAACACAACCACAGTATCAACTTAAAAACAGAGAGATGTAGACAAAACCCAGCTGCACATATTCCTCCTTTTACTCAGTATTTTGTGCTTTGCATTTTTGTACACATCATTTATTTAAGACCTATAAGAAATTATGCTGTATACATGAATTAGCATTTGATTGCATCATTCAAGAGCCACATGGAATATGTAAAGCCTGGTTTCCCTGAGCCATTTGACGTCCAGGCGCATCCTGTGCTCAGCAGGCTCTTGTTTCATCCCTCTGTATCAGGTTCTGGGAGAATGGTTTTGCCAAGGTCTGTGACACTGACCTGTAGTCTGCATCTTCTACCTGGTGGTTAAGGGGTCCATGGAAATGTGCCAGAGATCCTTTTCTCAGACAGGCAATAGGCAATTCAAGAGAATTAAATCTTCACTGAAGACCCATTGTGAAGGTGTTTCTGCCTCAAAGGATGCTTGGAAGGGGCCATCCAGTTTCCATGGCAACCATGTTACCATTGTGCTGTCATTTGTCTGTTCTGTGACTGCAGGCAGTATGTGCTACACAACTAGGATGGCAGCCAAGCCATTCAAGGAAATACAAATTGCTCAAGGCCCATCAAAGTCACAGGGTGAGAAAAAAACATGGATTCTCCTACAGGATCCAGACAATTCCATGCTCTGCCAAACCAATCTCCCACATGCCAGCCCCTTCCATTCTACATACTGTAGCTTTCCTCTCTCTGGCTCCCACATCTCAGTTCCAATAGTAAACAAATTAGCAATTTCTTGAGTGTGATCAAAACTGGAGTGGCAACATCTGCAAGATGGGATCAAAACCAGAGTAGCAGCATTTTGTCCCAAAAAGAAGGCCTGACAGTTCAATGGACAGGTCTTTCTCCCAACAACCTCACTGCAAAAAGTGTTGAGAGGCAGTCCTATAAATATGACTACTGGATGGTTGTACACTGAATGGTGATCATTTTTTCTCTGAATAAATATTTTTCATGTGTTCATAGATCATGTAATCCATCACCTATTCCCATTATCTACACATATCTACAATCTATGCCTTGAACTTCCTGAGACATTCCCCTATTCAGATTAACATGTGTCCTAGAAAACCAAATTTCTAAGCAACCACATAACCAATGTGAAAAGCGAGATCAAGCACCTCCACTGCAATATGAATTTGGCCCAGCTGCTTAGAATTTCTTCAAGAAAAGTTTGAGAGGATTGAATACAATGAGACAAGTGTGATCATTTTGGTATTGTAAGTATGGGGTGTTCAGATGTGAAAGATTCCCTCAATTTCCTTTTGGTCCCAAATATCAGAGAATATAATATTTCCTTAAAAAACCTACTTCTATTGCCACAACCCTGCATTCTTCCCTCGGATAATTGTCTACTCAATGAGCAGCTAATCACTCTTGTTCTTTTAAGGGAGAAGGACAAATCTTTCTTTCCACATTACTCCCTAGACATTGGAATTGACCTGCTACAAAGGATACTGGCTCCATTGTTCTCAAGAGCAATGTACAGAATTTGATAGAAATTATATGGTTCTTCATTGGGATGGTGTTTCTCAAAATATATCACATAGTCAGTTTAGGGAACATGCAGTAATCTACCTTAAAGAGCCTCTTCAGATCATGGCAAATGTCCAGTGTCTCTATATTTCCTCTTTTGTTCAATCAAGTGAAATCAATAGAGTTGGATACTTATAAGATTTAAGTGCAAGCCCCTTCTAAAGAGAGTGTTCTGCAAGCATCTTTGGTGCCAACAAAATGTGCTTCCCCTGAGAACTGGATTGCTTTAGAGGCATTAATCCCTAAGATGAGACAGCACTCAGGAATTCAGAGGTTATCACTCAGGAATTCAGAGCTTATTATGTTTTCATTAATATACTGGCAAGTGTTTTGTGTCAGCAAGTTCTACAAGATGAAAATGTGAACCAGAGTCTAACATTGATTCTTTGACATTATTCTTTAGAAAATCAGGTCCAGCACATATTGGGAATTCACCCTTGATTTTCTTCACGGAATGACACTCAAACTGTCATCTGCACTAGAGTTTGTGAAGGAGAATCTTGCTGGGTGCCCTCCAGTCTCTGCAATAGAAATGCACTTCTAACCCTCAAAGTTTTCCAAAACAACGACAATATCAACTTGAAAAGAGAAAGAGATAGACAAAACACAGATGCACTTGGCCCTCCATTAACTTAGATTTTTTTTTCTGTGTTGCAAGTATACAGACATCATTTAATAATGACTTCTATGAATTGGTGCTGTATATATGAACTAAAATGTGCTGATATTATTCAAGAGCAACAGGGTTTATGTAGAGCCTCATTTCCCTATGTCATTCAAGATCCAGATTCATCCTGTGCTCAACAGACTCTTGTTTCATCCCTCAGTTTCACGTTCTTGGAGGATGGTTGTGTCAGGGTCTGTGACCCTGACTAGTAATCTGCATCTACCATTTACTGGCTATGGGGACTATAGAAATGTACCAGGGGTCCTATTCTCTGTCAGACAATAGGCATGTCAAGAGAATTACAACATAAGTGAAGAAATATTGTGAAGATGTTTCTCCATCAAAGGGTGTGTGGAAGGGCCACTTGGAAAATCATACCAAGATAAATTCTGACTACACCATAAATGAAAGGCAACAGTTGTGGTGGTAGTATCTGGCTGGTGTAATGAGCATAGAATGTCTCCCCTCGATTGCCAGCTCTCTGCTGGCCTCCTTTGGAATTGTTTAGTTATTAATATACTCTTTTCGACATTGGAAAGATCAGGAGCTCCTCTACTCTGAGATGCCACTGGCCAACATTTTGAATGGCATCTTAGACTCTAGGCCAGTTTTCTCACAAAGCCATATACCAGGTATGTGCAGATAGGGATGAATGTCTTCATAGGGCCATACCCCTGTGGCCTGTGCTAGGCTTAGTGACCCATGCATCCTCAGGCATTCCTGCATCTCTCACTTGTTCTGTTACACCTGGTTGGGACCAGTAACATGGAGCAGGAACCCATGATCATGAATTCTTGAAGTTTTTCTAATTCAAGTTTGTAAATCCACCCACGTGGACATTGAAATTATGGCTGTCTGACTGGCTTCTGGAAGGTCCCTTAACTTGGAAGGACTCAGATGTCCCAAATGAGAGTAGCCCCACCCAAAACACATGCTGACTACTCTTCTAATGTTCTAAGAATTTGTGATTGCTTTTATGAAAAACAAAAGTCCCCAGGGATTTGTCAGGTTATTCTTCCATCCAACCAGCACAGCTGGCCAGCTCTTTTCTTGAAAGTTCCTCCAGAGCAGCCAGGACACGAAGAGTTTCCAGTAAGCATTGCAAGCATGATTCCATTGTGTTGTCATATGTCTTTTGTGTGACTGCAGGTGCTATGTGCTACACAGCTAGGATGGCAGTCAAGTCATTCATGGAGATCCAAGTTACTCAAGGCCCAGCAAAAAAGCCATGGGGTGAGAAAAATACATGCATTCTCCTGCGGGATCCAGGCAACTGCAGGACCTGCCCAACCAATCTCCCACATGTCAGGCCATTCCACTCTACATACTGTAGCTCTCCTCGCTTTTGCTCCTATATTCCAGCAACAATAGTAAACAATTTAGCCATTTCTTGAGTGGGATCAAAATCAGCATAGCAATATTGTGCAGAAAATGGAAGAAACGACAGTTCAATGGACAGGATTCTCTCCCAAAAACCTCACTGCAAGGAATGTTGAGAAGAATTACTGCCACATGACTATGGGAAAATTGTAAACTGAACTGTGCTGATTTTCTCTGTGAGCCAATATTATTCATGTCTTCATAGATTCTGTGATCCATCAACTCTCCATAATACTTATACATATTTTCAGACTGCCTCGTGAAGTTGCTGAGCCATTCCCTTAATCAGAGAGAAGGTTTATGTCCAGGATATCCAGCACTTACAAGCAATTCATACCTGAGGTGAAAAGCAAGATACAGTACCTCTACTCAGATATGTATTTGGCCAAGCTCATTAGAATTTCCTCATGGAAAGTCTAGGTGGAGTGAAAACAAAGAGAAAAGTGTGAACAGTTTGGAATTGTAAGGACTTGGGGTTCAGGGTAGAAAGATTCCCTCAATTTCCCTTAGTCCCAAAGATCAGAGCATATAATATTTCCTAGAAATGCTTCTTCACTTTTTGTCACATGTATCCATTCTTCCCTCAGATAAATTTCTGCTCATCAAGAAGATATAAGACTCTCCTTAAAGGGACAGGGATAAGATTCACTCCTCATTATTCCCTAGATATTGGGATTTTACCCACAACAAAGGATGCTCCTGAATTTTTCTCAAAAGAGATCTACAGAATTTGATGAAGTTATTTGGCTCCTCATTTGGCAGGTATTTACCCACAACATAACAAATTGGCAGGTCAGGGAGCATGAAGTCATCTGCCTTAAAGAGTCTCCTCAGATAATGACAGCACTCCAGTGTTGTCTACATTACCTCTACTTTTCAATCATGTGAACACAAAACAGTCGGATAATTATCAGATTTAAGTGCAAACCCATTCTAAAGAGATTATTCAGCAAGTTTCTGTGGTGCCAAGCAAAAGTAGTTCCCAGCATCTTGGATTGCCAAAGAGGCACTAATTCTTAAGATGATACAACTGTCAGGAATTCAGAGGTTATCACCTTCTCAATATTATAATCCAAGTGTATTGTATCACCAATTTCTACAAGAAGAAACTACTCACGAAGGCCTAATATTGATTATTTTCCAATGTCACTTTTTCAAGTATGGGTATTGTGCATATTGGGATTCCATTGGCGCCATTTTAGGATGCAATGACAATCAAAGTATCAACTGCACTAGGTATCGTGACTAACAATCTTTCTGGTGCATATTCCAGTCCATTTGCAAAGGAAGTAGACTTCTACCCCTTAACATTATCCAACACAAACACAATATGAATTGAAATCAGAGAGATGTAATAAAAACCCAGCTGCACATCTTCCTCCTTTTACTCAGCTTTGGTTTTGCATTTTTATAGGCATCATTTATTAAAGATCTGTAAGAATTGACCCTGTATACATGAATTGACATCCTCTTGTATCATTCAAGAGCCACAGGGGATATGTAAAGCTAGGTTTCCCTGTGTCATTTGAGGTCCAGATTCATCCTGTGTTCAGGAGGCTATTGTTTCAGCCCTCAGTATCACAGTCATGAAGGATGGTTGTGCCAGGGACTGTGACATTGACCTGTAGTTGGCTTCTACCAGCTGCTGGTTCAGGAGTCCATGGAAATGTGCCAGATGTCCTTTTCTCACACAGGCAATAGGCACGTCAAGAGAATGACACCTTCATTGAAGACACACTGTGCATGTGTTTCTGCCTCAAATACTGCAAGGAAGGGCCCCATTGGAAAATCATAGCAAGACAATTACTGAGTGCACCATAATTATAAGGCAACAGTTGAGGTGGTGTGACCAGTCTGGTGGAGTGAGAGAGGAATGTCTCTCCTCAATTTTCAGGAAATTCTTAGACTCCTCCTAATAAATTAGTGATTAAGTCCTGCCTCCTGACTTTGAGGAGGTCTGCAGCATCTCATTCTACTTACAAGTCCTAAATCTCAGTGCTCTCCTGCCTCCTCTTTGGGTATTCATCAAAAGGTGTGTCATCCCACAAGAGTTGGTGTGATGTTTTGCACTTCAAAATTCACCAAAGCCACAGAGTTGCCCCGCATTCTCCTCTGCTCCGACATTACATTGGCCAAAAGTTTGAGTGACTGCTAAGGCCCTAGGCCATTTTCCTGACCCAGCAATTTACCTTGAATGGGCAGACAATGACCAGTGTCCTTCTAGTGACATGCCCGGCAGTCTGTGCTAGGTTCAGTGAACCATTCATCCTTGGGCATCACTGCCTTTCTCCCTGGTCCTCTAAACCTGGTTGGGAACAATTGCCTGCAATGTATTCTCATTCCCAGGAAATCAAGATGACCTCTACAGCCAAGTGTGCATATCAACCTATCACAGAAGTGGACATTATGGCAACCTGAGAGGCATCAGCAGAGTCCTTTACTTGGATGGACTCAGAGATCACAAAGCCAGAGGGGACTTACCCACAACTCATGCTGAATCCCCTTCACATGTCTTAAGAATTTAGGATTGATTTTATGGCAAACAAAATGCTACTGGTATTTGCCAGCTTCTTCTACTGTCCTAAGAGCAGAACAGAGCCATTCCTTCACTTGAAGTTTCCTCCTCAGCAGCTATCCCACGAAGTGGTTCTGGTTGTCATGGCAACCATGACACCATTATGCTGTCATTTGTCTGTTCTGTGACAGCAGGTAGCATGTGCGGTACAGTTAACAGGGCAGCGAGGACATTTCTGAAATCCCAAGTTGCTCCCAGCCCAGCAAATGTCATGATGTGATATAGAACATGCATTTTCCTACAGGACCCAGACAATTCCATGCCATGTCTCTCTAATTTACCACATCTTATCCCAGTCCTCTCTATGTATTATAGCTCTTTGGCTTTCATGCCCCACTAGCAATAGTAAGCAAGTTAGCAATTTTCTTGAGTGGGATAAAACAGGAGTAGCAGCATTTTGCACTAAGAGTTAAATGGACAGGACTATCTCCCTAAATCCTCACTGCAATGAATGATCACAGGAGTTTCTGCAAGCATATCTACTGGATTTTGTAAGCTCAATGATGATTTTGTTCTCTGAGAAAATATTATTCATGTTCTCATAGATCCTGTGCTCTATCACCTCTTCCCATTCCCTAAACATATTTACACACTGTGCCTTGTGAACATGCTGAGGTATTCACTTCTTTAGAGAAACATATGCTCAGGAAATCCCAATTTCCAACCACCCACACAATTGTCGTGAAAATCAAAATACATCATGCCCACTGGGATATGTCCTTGGCCCAGTTGATAAGAATTTTCTTAAGAAAAGCTTAGGAAGATTATAAAGAATGAGACAAGTGTAATCAGTTTGGTATTGTAAGGACATGGTGGTCAAGGTTGAAAGATTCCTTCAATTCCTTTGGTCCTAAAGATCAGAGCATAAAATATTTCCTACAAATGGCTTCTACTCTTTTTGTCACATGCCCCATTCTTCCCTCAGATAAATTTCTGCTCATAAGTAGGTACAAGATGCTTTTTCCTTAAGGGCAGAGGAATAAATTGTCATTCCTCATTATTCCATAGATATTGGGATTTTATCCCCAAAAAAGGATGCTCCTGGATTGGTCTCAAAAGCGATCTACAGAATTTGATGAAATTATTTGGCTCCTCGTTTGGGTCATTTTTCTCCAAAGCATATCATATTGGCAGGTCAGGGAATGCAGTCATCTGCCTTAAAGAGTTCCTCAGATGATGACAGTGCTCCAGTGTTGTATACTTTACCTCTTCTTTTCAATCATGTGAACACAAAATGGTTGGATAATTATCAGATTTAATTTCAAGCCCATTCCAAAGATATTATTCAGCAAGTATTGTGGTGCCAGGCAAAAGTGTTTCCCAAGAAACTTGGATTGCCTAAGAGGCACTAATCCTTAAGAAGATAGAGCTCTCAGGAATTCAAAGGTTATCAGCTTCTCAATATTATAATCCAAGTTTCTTGAGTCACCAAGTTCTACAAGAAGAAAATGCTCACGAAAGTCTAATATTGATAATTTTCCAATGTCACTTATTGAAGTATGTGTATTGCAAATACTGGGACTCCATTGGTGACATTTCACGATGTAATGACAATAAAGTATCACCTGCACTAGGTATTGTGACTAACAATCTTTCTGGGGCACATTCCAGTCCATTTGCAAAGGAAGTGGAACTTCTATGCCTCAACATTTTCCAGTACAAGCACAACATCAATTGAAATCAGAGAGATGTAATAAAAACCCAGCTGCACGTGTTCCTCATTTTACTCAGCATTGGCTTTGCATTTGTATAGGCACCATTCATTAAAGACCTGTAATAATTGACCCTGTATACATGAATTGACATCCTCTGGTGTCATTCAAGAGCCACAGGGTATATGTAAAGCCAGGTTTCCCTGTGTCATTTGAGGTCCAGGTTCATCCTGTGTTCAGCAGGCTATTGTTTCATCCCTCAGAATCACATTCTGGGAAGATGGTTGTTCCAGGGTCTGTGACACTGACCTGTAGTGGGCATCTACCAGCTTCTGGTTCAGGAGTCCATGGAAATGTGTCAGATATCCTTTTCTCACACAGGCAATAGGCACATCAAGATAATGACACCTTCATTGAAGACACACTGTGCATGTGTTTCTGCCTCAAAGAGTGCATGGAAGGACCCCATTGGGAAATCATAGCAAGACAATTACTAAGTGCACCATAATTATAAGGCAACAGTTGAGGTGGTGTGGCCATGCCGGTTGAGTGAGCAAGGAATTTTTCTCTTCAATTTCCAGTAACTTCTTAGACTCTTCCTAATAAATTAGTGATTAAGTTCCACTTCTTGAAATTGAGGAGCTCTGCAATTCCTCATTCTACCTACCATTCCTAAAGTCCAGGGTTCACCTGTCCCCTCTTGGGTATTCATCATAAGTTTTGTCATCACATGTGATTTGTTGTGATGTTTTGCACTTTAAATTCCACTTAAACCACCAAGATGCCCTGCATTCTCTCCTGCTCTGAAATGTCATTGACCAATATTTTGAGTGACTGCTAAGGTCCTAGGCCATTTCCCTGACCCAGCAATGTACCAGGATGGTGCAGACAAGGACCAGTGTCTTTGTAGGTTCACGAGCTGTGGCCTGTGCTAGGTTTGGTGACCCATGCATACTTGGGAACCACTGCATCTCTCCCTGGTCCTCTACACCTGTTTGGGAGAAATTGCTTGCAGCGGATTCTCATTCTTAGGAAATCAAGGTGCCTTCTGCAGCTATGTGTGCATGTCGCCCTCTCACAGAAGTGGACTTCATGGCAACCTGAGAGGCACCAACAGAGTCCCTTGTCTTGGAAGTACTCAAAGATCACAAAGCCAGAGTTGCCCTGCCCACAACACATTCTAACTCCCCTTCTCCTGTCCTAAGAAGTTAGTATTGATTTTATGGCAAATAACATGCTCCTGATATTTGCCTGCTTCCTATTCCATCCTACCAGCAGAGCTGTGCAGCCCTCCACTTGATTCCTCCTCAGCAGCTATCCTATGAAGTGGTTCTGGTTGCCATGGCAACCATGAGTCCATTGTGCCATCATTTGTCCCTTCTGTGAGTAGGTGGAAACTGCTACAGTGTTAGCATGGCAGCCAAATTTTTACATCTCACCCACCTGGACATAGAATTTATGTCGGTCTGATTGCCTTCTGCAGGGTCTCTTAGCTTGTATGGACTCAACTTTCCCAAATGAGAGGAGCCCCACACAAAACACACGCTGACTACTCTTCTAATGTCCTCAGAATTTAGAATTGCTTTGATGGTAATCAAAAGTCCCCAGGGACTTGCCAGCTTCCTCTTCCATTCTACCAGCACAGCTGGCCATTCCTTTTCTTGAAAGTTCCTCCAGAGCAGCCAGGACATGAAGAATTTCCAGTATCCATGGGAACCATGATGCCATTGTGTTGGCATAAATACTTTCTGTGACTGCCCCTGGTATGTGCTACACAGCTAGCGTGGCAGCTAAGCCATTCCTTGAGATCCAAGTTACTCAAGACCCAGCAAAAAGCCATGCAGTGAGAAAAACACATGCATTTTCCTGCAGGATCCAGACAATTCCACACCATGTCTAACCAATCTCCCACTTGCCAGGCCATTTCAATCTATGTATTTTAGCTCTCCTCTCTTTTGCTCCCATATTCCAATGGCAATAGTACACAATTTAGCAATTTCTTGAGTGGGATCAAAACCAGAGTATCAGCATTGTGCATAAAATGAAAAGAATGATAGTTTAATGAACAGGATTCTCTCACAAATAATACCTCACAACAAAGAATGCTGAGAAGAATTTCTGCAAACAGACTACTGGATGATTGCAAAATGAACTGTGATGATTTTCTCTCTGAGCAAATATTTTTCATGTGTTCATAGATCCTATGATCCATCACCTTTTCATAATACTTATACATATTTACATGCTGCCTCTTGCAGTTCCTGAGACATTTTCTTAATCATAGAAAACGTTTTTGCCCAGGAAATCCAACGTTTACAAGCACCCCATACCTGAGTTGAAGAGCAAGATACAGCACCTCTACTCGGATATGCATTTGGCCAATCTGTTTAGAATTTCCTCATTTAAAGTCTAGGAGGAGTCAGAACAAAGAGAAAAGAGGGAACAGTTTGGAGTTGTAAGGAATTTATGTTCAGGGGTGAAAGATTCCCTCAATTTCCTTTGGTCCCAAAGATCAGAGCATATAATATTTCCTACAAATTCCTTCTTCACTTTTTGTCACATGCCTCCATTCTACCCTCAGATAATTGTCTGCTCATTGAGCAGGTACAAGACTCTCTTAAGTTAAAGGAACAGAGATAAGTTTTCACTCCTCTACTCACTATATATTGGGATTTTACCTGCAAAAAGGATGCTCATGGATTGGTCTCACAATGATCTACAGAATTTTATAAAATTATTTGGCTCCTCATTTTGGTGATTTTTCTCCAAAGCATATCACATTGGCAGGTTGGCAATGATACAGTCATTTGCCCTAAAGAGCCTCCTCGGATAATGACAGCACTCCAGTGTTATCTAAATTACCTCCTCTTTTCAATCAAGTGAATACAAAATGGTTGGATGGTTATCAGATTTTATTGCAAGCCCATTTTAAAGAGATTATTCAGCAAGTTTATGTGTTGCCAGGCAAAAGTGCTTCCCCAGAAACTTGGATAGCCTAGGAGGCATTAATTCTTAAGATGATAGAACTCTCAAGAACTCAGAGATTATCACCTTCTCAATATTATAAGTCAAGTGTATTGAATCACCAAGTTCTACAAGAAGAAAATTGTCACCAGGGTCTAACATTGATTCTTTTCAAAGGTCCCTTTTGAATGTTTGGTTTTGTTCATATTGGGACTTCATTGCTTCTTCATGAAGAAGTGACAATCAAAGTGCCACCTGCACTAGGGTTTAAGAAGACCAATCTTTCTGAGGTGCATTCCATTCTATCTGCAAAAGAAGTGGATTCTACCTCTCAAAGTTTTCCAACACAACCAAAATATCTTTTGAAATCAGAGAGATATAATCAAAATCCAGTTACAGATGTTTCTCTTTTTATTCAGCTTTGTGTTTGCATTTTTATAGACATCATTTATTAAAGACTTGAAAGAATTGATGATGTATACATAAGTTGATATCCCCTGGTACCGTTCAAGAGCCATAAAGGATATGTAAAGCCTGGTTTCCCTATGTCATTTGAGGTCCAGTTTCATCCTGTGCTCAGCAGGCTCTTGTTTCTTCCCTCACTGTCATCTGGGAGGATGGTGTGTCAGCACCTGACACACTGACCTGTAGACTGCCTCTACCAGCTTCTGGTGCAGGAGTCCATGGAAATATGCCAGTGTCCTTTCCTCACACAGGCAATAGGCAAATCAAGAGAATTACACCTTCAGTGAAGACATACTATGAAGGTGTATCTGCCTCAAAGAGTGCATGGAAGGGCCCCTTGGAAAATCATAGCAAGACAATTACTGAGTGCACCATAATTATAAGGCAACAGTTGAAGCGGTGTGGCCAGGCTGGTGGAGTGATCAAGGAATGTCTCTCCTAAATTTCCAGGGATGTCATAGACTCTTCCTAATGGATTAGTGATTAAGATCTGCCTCTTGACATTGTGGAGCTCTGCAGCTCCTCATTCTGCTTAAACGTCCTAAATCCCAAGGTTCACTATCTCCTCTTTGGGTATTCATCCAAAGGTTTGCCATCACCCAAGAATTGGTGTGATGGTTTGCACTTCACACTTCACCTAAACCACCGAGATTTGCCACATTCTCCTCTGCTCTCACATGTTTTTGGCCAATATTTTGAGTGACTGCTAAGGCCCTAGGCCATTTTCCCAACCCTGCAATGTACCAGGATTGTGCAGACAATGACCAATGTCATTGTAGCCCCATGTGCCAGCAGCCTGTAGCTAGGATCTGTGACACATGCATTCTTGGGCACCCCTACATCTCTGTCTGGTCCTTTACACCTTGTTGGGAACAATTGCCTGCACAGGGGTCTCATTCTCTGGAAATAAAGATGTCTTCTGCAGCAAAGTATGCATATTGCAATCTCACAAACATGGAAATTATGGCAGCCTGACAGATTTCAGCAACATCCCTTATCTTGGATAAACTCAAAGGTCACAAACCTAGAGGGGCCCTGCCCACAACACAAGTTGACTCCCCTTCTCCTGTTGTAAGAATTTAGGATTGCTTTTATGGCAATAAAATGACCATGGAATTTGCCAGCTTCCACTTCAATCCTTCCTGCGGAGCTGGCCCAGCACTTCACTTGAAGTTTCCTCCTCAACAGCTATCCCATGAAATGATTCTGGTTGCCATGGCAACCATTAGACCATTGTCTGTCATTTGTCTTTCTATGGTAGCAGGCTCTATGCACTATACAGTTAGCAAGACTTTGAGGACATTCTTGCAACTCCAAGTTGCTCCACGCTCAGCAAAATGTCATGGGATGGTATAGAACCTGGATTCTCCTACTCAATCCACACAATTCCAAGCCATGCCAATCCAATCTCCTGCATGCCATACCCTTACCCTCTACGTAATATAGCTCTACTCTCTTTGGTTCACATGTCCAACTAGCAATAGTGAACAAGTTAGCAAATTTTTGCGTGGCATCAAAACAAGATTACCAGCATTTTGCACTAAAAGGAAGGCCTGAGAGTTCAATGGACAGAACTTTATTTCAAAATCCTCACTGCATTGAATGTTGAGAAGAATTTCTGCAAGCATGTCTACTGGATTTTGTAAACTGAGTTATGATTCCTTTTCTCTGAGAAAACATTATTTATTGTCTCTTGGATCCTGTGACCTATCACCTCTGCCCATTACCTACTCATATTCAATGTGCCTCATGAACTTGCTAAGTTACTCACTTATTTAGAGAAACATACTCCCAGCAGAATCCAATTTTAAAACGTATACATAACTGAAATGAAAAGCAAGATACATCACTTCCACTGGGATATGCACTTGACCCAGTTCATTAGAATTTCCTCAAGAAAACAATGGGATATTTTAAAGAATGAGACAAGTGTGATCGGTTTAATAATGTAAACAAGTGGAGTTCAGGTGTGAAAGATTCCCTCAGTTTCCTTTGTTCCCAAAAATAAGAGCATATAATATTTCCTACTAATGCCTACTTCTACTGCTCTACTGCCACACCCATCTATGCTTCCCTCTGGATAATTGTCTGCTCATTTAGCAGGTACAACCCTCTTGTTCCTTTAAGGCACAGGGATAATTCTTTTATCCCTCTTACTCTCTAGTCATTGGGTTTGACCTGCAACAAAGAATGCTGGCTGCATTGATCTCCAAAGCTAACTACCGAAATTGATAGAATTGATTTGGCTTCTTACTGGTATGGTATTTCTCCAAAGCATATCACATGGTCAAGTCAGGGAACATGCAGTCACCTACCTTATAGAGTCTCTTCAGATCATGCCAACCCTCCAGTGTCTCTACATTACCTCCTCTGTTCAATCAAGTTAACACAAAATGGTTGGATAATTATAAGATTTAATCGCAGGCCCATTCTAAAGAGAGTGTTCAGCAAGCATCTGTAGTGACAGCCAAATGTGCTTCCCCAAAGACCTGGATTGCTTTGGAAGCACTATTCCCTAAGATGAGACAGCTCTCAGGAATGCAGAGGTTATCACATTCTCATTAATATACTGGCAAGTGTATTGAATTAACAAGTTCTACAAGATGGAAATGCACATCAGCTTCTAACATTGAATCTTCCCACTTCTCCTTTGAAATTCATGTCTAGTTCATATTGGGACTTCATTCTTGCCTTTCCTCAAGGAATGACATTCAGTGTATCTGCACTGGGGTTTTTGAAGGAGAATCTTGCTGGGTGCCCTCCAGTCTCTTTCCAAAAGATATGTACTTGTACCCCTCACTGTTTCACAAAGGAACTACAATATCAACTTGAAAAGAGAGAGATATAGACAAAATCCAGCTGCACTGAGATCTCCATTGCATTCTTTTTTTGTACGGCATTTTTATAGACATTATTTATAAAGACTTCTATGAATTGGTGCTGTATACAAGAACTAAAATCCAATGACCTTATGCAGGAGCCACAGAATTTATGGAAAGCCTCATTTCCCTGCTTCACCTGAGGCCCAGGTTCATCCTGTGTTCATCAGGCTCTTGTTTCATCACTCAGTTTCAGGTTCATGGAGCATGGTTGTACCAGGGACGGTGACACTGATCAGTAGTCTGGATCTAGCAGCTGCTGGTTAATGGGTCCCAGGAAATATGCCAGAGGTCCTTTACTCCGACAGGAAGTAGACAGGTCAAGAGAATTACATCTTAAGTGAAGACATATGGTGCTGATGTTTCTCCATCAAAGGGTGAGTGGAATGGCCACTTGGAAAATCATAGCAAGAAAATTTCTGATTGCACCCAATTGTAAGGAAAAAGTTGAGGTGGTGGGGCCTAGCTGGTGGACTGAGCATAGAATGTCTCCCCTGGATTGCCAGACATTTGCTGGCCTCCTTCTGAGTTCTTTAGTGATTAATTCCCTCCTTTGGACATGGGGATATCAGAAGCTCCTCTGCTCTGAGATGTCATTGGCTGCTGTGGTACAGCCCAACACAAGGATTGTGATTGTCTGTGGTGAGTGGGATGGCATCTGAGAGGTGGAGGACAAGCAACACAGGCTCAGTGATCTGAGGCTAATTTCTGTTCTACCTTTATTTTTTTCCACAAACCAATTTTATATGTTAAATTCTAGCTCGAGTACAGTATCTTGAGGGCACACAAAAGGAAACTGATGCAAACTACAAGTCAATAGGCAAAAAGTATTAGCAGAAAAAATAATATCAACTCTTCATAAAGTTTTTAAGTATTCTTCTATATAATCTTTAACTAGTTCTACTTTCTATATTACTGGGAACATCATGCTCAGAAGCCATTTCTATGAACAACATATAAGTTTACACTATGTGATTAGAAACTAGATTAATGGGAACAAGAGAGACTTTCTTTCTGAGCTTTCTATGGATCATTGAATAACTGAGCTGCTTTAGCTCAATTAGGAGCTGTACACCTCCTACTTTTGCCCAGTAAGCATTAGCCTGTCTTGCCCAATAAAGCTGTTCAGAGGAACTAAGCAAAAACCACAGTCTCACATATTTTAAATATTCTTAAAAAGGGGAGATGAGCTTTCAATGTGCATTTTTCACTACAATATTCTTGATGCCAATCAAGGAGTATTCTGCCAGTGGGAGCTAAAGGTGGGTTTAAGTTTAAGGGATCAGAAGCTGGTTTCCTAGGAGAATACCATAGTTTTCCATTAACCAAATAAGCATTACCAAATGATGTCTGAATGGTTGGGGCTATTTTTCGAGCCTTAACAACTTTGGGACTTGTTTGTCTGTAATTAAGGCAGAAACAATTTTTTTTTCCTGCCCTAGGTCATCTGGGACTAGTCCCCATCCAAGGTTCCATTTAGCATAGGTTCCTGGAAATGAATATAGCATTCTTACCAAATTATACATTTATAATCCCAGAACAAGAGCCTTTCTTGGTTATATCCAGTATGATTAGCTGTTTGATTCTTGTGTTCTAAATCTCCTAAAATCCTAGAAATACCAGAAATCCAATATAATAGTATTCCCAAGCATAGGCAAATTAAACAAGACAACAGGAGACAGTGGCCCCAATTCCCAGGAAGATGAGACCTAGCAAGCATATTTATTACTCAGTGGAATCCTTGCAAACCACTGAGGGGAATTGAAGAGGGCACAGTATCTGGACAACATATTGAATGGCAGCTTAGGCTCTAAGCCAGCTGTCTAACACAGCAATACAGCAGGTATGTTCCGATAAGGATGAGTGTCCTCAGAGCCATGCCCTTGAGGCCTGTGCTAGGCTCAGTGACCCATGCATCCTAGGACATTCCTGCATCTCTCCCTGGTCTGATACACCTAGTTGGGACCAATAACCTTAAGCAGGGCCCACAAAATCATGATGTCTTCCTCAGCCAAGTGTGTACATCCCACCCTCATGGACATAGAAGCTATGGTATTCTGACTGGATTCTACAGGGTCTCTTAGCTTGTAAGGACTCAGATGTCTCAAATGAGAGGAGTCCCACACAAAACACATGCTGACTACTCCTCTAGTATTCTAAGAATTTAAGATTGCTTTAACAGCAAACAAATGTCCCCAGGGATTACCAGCTTCCACTTCCATTCTACCAGCACAGTTGACCATCCCTTTTCTTGAAAGTTCCTCCAGAGCAGCCAGGACATGAAGAGCTCCCAGTATCCATGGCAATCATGATGCCATCATGTTGGCATAAATAATTTCTGTGACTGTAGGCAGTATGTGTTACACAGCGAGGATAGCAGCCAAGCCATTCCTGGACATCCAAGTTACTCAAGACCCAGCAGAAAAGCCATGGGGTAGAGAAAAAAACATGCTTTCTCCTGCAGGATCCAGACAATTACACACCCTGCCCAATCTCTCACAGGCCAGGCCCTTCCACTCTACATACTATAGTCTCCTCTCTTTTGCTCCCATATTCCAGTAGCAACATTACACAATTTAGCAATTTCTTGAATGGGATCAAAACCAGAGTAACAGCATTGTGCAGAAAATGGAAGGAATGGCAGTTCAATGGACAGGATTCTCTTCCAAATACCTCATTGCAAAGAACGTTGAGAAGAATTCCTGCAAACAGACTTCTGGAAAATTGTAAACTGAACTGTGATGATTTTCTCTCTGAGCAAATATTATTAATTGTTCATAGATCCTGTGATCCATCATCTCTTCATAATACTCATACATATTTATAGGCTGCCTCATGAAGTTGCTGAGCCATTCTCTTAATCATAGAAAACGTTTATGACCAGGAAATCCAATGTTTACAAGAACCCAATACCTGAGGTGAATAGCAAGATACAACACCTCTACTCGGATATGCATTTGGCCAATTTGCTTATAATTTCCTCATTTAAAGTCTAGGAGGAGTGAAAACAAATAGAAAAGTGTAAAAAGTTTGGAATTGCAAGGAATGTGTGTTCAGGGTGAAAGATTTTCTCAATTTCCTTTGGTCCCAAAGATCAGAGCATAAAATATTTCCTAAAAATGTCTTCATCACTTTTTGCCACATGCCTCCATTTTTCCCTCAGAAAATTTTCTGCTCATTGAGCAGGTACAAGACTCTTTTTCCTTAAAGGGACAGGGATAAATTTTCACTGCTCATTAGTAGTTCGTTATTCGCATTTTACCCTCAACAAAGGCTGCTCCTGGATTAGTCTGAAAAACGATATACAGCATTTGGTAAAACTATTTGACTCCCCATTTGGGTGGCTTTTCTCCAAAGTTTATCAAATTGGCACGTCAGAGAACATGCAGGCATCTGCTTTAAAGAGTTTCCTCAGATAATAACAGCACTCCAGTGTTGTCTCCATTACCTCCTCTTTTCAATCAAGGGAAAACAATATGGTTGGATATTTATCAGATTTAATTGCAAGCCCATTCTAAAGAGATTATTCAGCAAGTTTCTGCGGTGCCATGCCAAAGTGCTTCCCCAGAAACTTGGATTGCCTAAAGGGCCTAATCCTTAAGATAATAGATCTCTCAGGAATTCAGAGGTTATCACATTGTCAATATTATTCTGACAACTGTATTGAATCCCCATGTTCTTCAAGAAGAAAATGCTCACAAGGGTTTAACCTTCATTCTTTTCCAATGCCGATTTTTGAAGTTTGGGTTTTGCGTATACTGAGACTTCATTGTTGCCTTTCAGGAGGAAATGACAATCAAAATATCACCTGAACTAGGGGTTGAGAGCAACAATCTTTCTGGGGTGCATCCCAGTCTATCTGAAAAAGAAGTGGATTCTACCTCTCAATGTTTTTCAACACAACCACAATATCTATTGAAATCAGAGAGATATAATCAAAACCCAGCTCCACGTGTTTCTCCTTTTATTCAGCTTTGTATTTGCATTTTTATAGACATCATTTATTAAAGACTTGTAAGAATTGATGATGTATACATGAATTGACATCCTCTGGTATCATTCAAGAGCCACAGGGGTATGTGAAGCCTGGTTTCCCTGTGTCATTTGAGGTCCAGATTCATCCTCTGCTCAGCAGGTTCTTGTATTATTCCTCAACATCACATTTATGAAGGATGGTTGTGACAGGGTCTATGACACTCACCAGTAGACTGAATCTACCAGCTGATGGTAGAGAGTCCATTGAAATGTGCCAGATGTCCTTTTCTCCAACAGGCATTAGCCAAGTCAAGATAATTCATGTTATTGAGGACACGCTGTGAAGGTGTTTCTGCCTCAGAGTGCATGGAAGGGCCCCTTGGAAAATCATAGCAGACAATTACTGAGTGCACCATAATTATAAGGCAACAGTTGAGGTGGTGTGGCCAGGCTGGTGGAGTGAGCAAGAAATATCTCTCCTCAATTTCCAGTAACTTCTTAGACTCCTCCTGAGTGATTAAGTCCTGACTCTTGGCATTGGGGTGCTCTGTAGCTCCTCATTCTACTTCCAAGTCCTAAATCCCAGGGTTCACCTGTCTCCTCTTTGGGTATTCATTGAAGGTTTTGTCATCACAAAAGAGTTGGTGTGATGTTTTGTCCTTCAAACTTCACTTAAACCACTGAGGTGCCTCACAATCTCCTCTGTCTGATATGTCATTGGCCAATATTTGGATTCTCTGCTAAGGTCCTAGGCCATTTTCCCCACCCAGAAATGTACCAGGATTGTGCAGACAAGGACCAATGTCTTTTTCTGGCCATGTCCCTGTGACCTGTGCTAGGTTTGGCATACCATGCATCCTTGGGCACCCCTACTCCTATGCATGGTCCTCTATACCTTGTTGGGAACAATTGCCTGCAGCAAGGTCTCATTCTAAGAAAATCAAGATGCTTTCTGAAGCCAAGTGTGCATATCACCCTCTCACAGATATGGACATTATGGCAGCCTGACAAGGTACAGCAGTGTCCCTTATCTTTGATAGACTCAGAGATCACAATGCCATAAGGGCCTTGCCCACAACACATGCTGACTCCACTTCTCCTGTTGGAATAATTTACGATGAATTTTATGGCAAAAAATAAATGCTCCTGGGATTTGCCAGCTTCCTCTTCCATCCTACCAGCACAGCTAGGCCAGCCCTTCACTTGACAGTTCCTCCTGAGCAGCTATCCCATGAAGAGGTTCCTGTTGCCATGGCAACCATGATGCCATTAAGATGTCCTTTATCCTCTCTGCGACTGCAGGAGATATGTGCTACATAGCTAGGATGACAGCCAAGACATTCCTCAAGCACCACGTTTCTCAAGGCCCTGAAAACAGCCATGGGGTGATAAAGAACGTGCATTCCGCTGCAGGATCCACACAATTCTAGGCCCTGCCCAACAAATCTCCTGCATGCTACCCCTGTCCACTCCATATACTCCAACTCTCATTTCCTTGGTTCTCATTTTCCCCTAGCAATAATAAGCAATTTAGCAACTTCTTGAGTGGTGTCAAAATCAGTGTGGCAGCATTTTTCAGAAAAAAGAAGGCCTGACCATTCAATGGACAGGACATTCTCCCTAAAACCTCAGTGCAATGAATGTTGAGAGGTATTTCTGCAAACATGACTACTGGAGTTCTAAACTGAAGGCTCACCTTTTTTTTTTGTTCTTGAGCAAATATTATTCATGTTCTCAAAGATCCTGTTATCTATCACTTCTTCCCATTCCCTATACATATTTACACACTGTGCCTCATGAACTTGCTGAGGCATTCACTTATTTAGAGAAACATAGGCCCAGAAAAACCCAATGTCCAAGCACCCACACAATTGATGTGAAAAGCAAGATACAGCACCTCCACTGGGATATGCAATTGACCCAGTTGATTAGAATTTCCTCACGAAAAGCTTGGGTGGATTGTAAAGATTGGGACAAGTGTGATCAGTTTGGTATTGTATGGATGTGGTGTTCAGGAGTTAAACATTTCCTCAATTTCCTTTGTTCCCAAGAATCAGAGAATAAAATATTTCCTACAAATGCCTACTTCTCCTGCCACACCCCTCCATGCTTCCCACAGATAATTGTCTGCTCATTGAGCAGGTACAACACTCTTGTTCCATTAAGTGACAGGAAAACATCTTTCTTTCCTCAATACTCCCTACACATTGGGTTTGACCTGCAACAACGATGCTTGCTAAATTCTTCTCAATACAATCCACAGAATATGATAGAAATGATTTGGCTTTTCATTGGGGTGGTGTTTCTCAAAAGCATATCACATAGTCAGGTCATGGAACATGCATTCATTTACCTTAAGGAGCCTCTTCAGATCATGGCAACCCTCCAGTATCTCTACATTACTTCCTCTGTTCAATCAAGTGAACAGAAAAAAGGTTGAAAAATTAAAAGACTTAATTGCAAACCCATTCTAAAGAGTGTTCAGCAAGCATCTGTCGTGGCATCCAAATGATTTTCCCCAGAGGCTTGGAATGCTTTAGAGTCACTTTTCCCTGAGATGAGAAAACTGTCAGGAAGGCAGAGGTTATTACATTCTCAGTAATGTACTAGAAAGTGTATTGAATCAGCAAGTTCTACAAGATAAAAATGCACACCAGGGTCTAACAATTCTTTTCCCATTTTGCTTTTAACATTGAGGTCTAGTACATATTGGGACTTCGCTGTTGTCTTTCAGCAAGGAATAACATTGAAAGTGTACTTGGGATTGTAAAGGAGAATCTTTCTGGGTGCCCTCCAGTCTCTCTGCATAAGAGTGCACTCCTAGCCTTCAAAATATTGCAACACAATCACCATATCAATTGAATTCAGAGAGAGGTAGTCAAAGAAAAGCCACATGTGTTCCTCCTTTTACACAGTTTTGTGCTTTGCATTTTTATAGATATCATTTATTAAAGACCTGTATGAATTGACTCTGTTTACATGAATTAACATTCACTGATATCATTCAAGGGCAACAGTGTATATGTAAAGTCTGCTTTTCCTCTGTCATTTGAGTTCCATGTTCATCTGTGCTAAGCAGGCTCTTGTTTCATACCTCAGTTTCATGTTCTTGAAGGATAGCTGTGCCAGGGTCTGTGACACTGACCTGTAGTCTGCATCTACCAGCTGCTGGTTGAGGGTCTTTTCTTCAGACAGGCAATATGCAAGTCAAGAGAATTACACATTGTGAAGGTGCTTCTACCTCAAAGGGTGCATGGAAGGATCACTTGGCAAATCATAGGAAGACAATTTCTGAAGGCACCATAATTGTAAGGCAGCATTTGTGGTGGCCTGGCTGGTGGAGTGATCATAGAATGTCTCTCCTCAATTTCCAGGAACTTTGTAGCCTCCTCCCATTTGATGAGTGACTAAATAACTCCTCTTGTATTGAGGAGTTCAGCAGCTGCTCAATTCTACCCACAAGTCCTAAATCCCAAGGTTCACCTGTCTCCTCTTTGGACATTCATCTAATGGTTGGCATCACACTAGAGTTGGTGTGATATCTGCACTTAAAACTTCACTTAAACCACTGATATGCCCCACACTCTCCTCTTCTCTGAAATGTCATTGGTCAATATTTTTGAGAGACTGCTAAGGACTTAGGCTATTTTCCCGACGAGCAATGTACCAGGATTGTGCAGACAAGGACCAGTGTCTTTCAAGGTCCATGCCCCTGCTACCTGTGCTAGGTTCTGTGACCCATGCAACATTGGGCACTCCTGCATCTCTCCCTGGTCATCTACACTTGGTTGGGAACAATTGCCTGTAGTGGTGTCCCATTCCCAGGAAATCAAAATGCCTTCTGCAGCCAGGTATGCACATTTTGTCCTCACACACATGGATGTTTTGGCAGCCTGACTGGATTCAGCAAGGTTCCTTATCCTGTATGGACTCAGAGATCTCAAATCCAAAAGGGACCTACCCACAACATATGTTGTCTCCTCTTCCCCTGTCCTAAGAATTTATTATCGATTTTATGGCAAACAAAATGACCCTTGGAATTCCATCTGCCTCTTTCATCCTACCAGCAGAGCTGGGCCAGCCCTTCACTTGAAGCTTCTTCCTCAGCAGGTATCCCATGAAGTGGTTCTGCTTGCCATGGCAACCATGATGCCATTGTGCTGTCATTTGTCCATTCTCTGACTCAAGGCAGAATGTGCTGTGAAGTTAGCATGGGTGCGAGAACATTCCATGAAGTCCAAGTTTCTCAAGGCCCAGCAAAAAGTCATGGGTTGTTAAAGAACCTGCATTCTACTGCAGGATCCACACACTTCCATGCCCTGACAAACCAATCTCCTGCATGCAAGCCTCTTTCCATCTGCATACTGTAGCTTTCCTCTATCTGGCTCCCATGTCCTACTAGCAATAGTAAACAAGTTTGCAATTTCTTGAGTGATATCAAAACCATTGTATCAGCATTTGCAGAGAAAGGATGATCTGAGAGTTCAATGTACAAACTTTCTCCCTAAAACTTCACTGCATTGAATATTAAGAGGAATTCCTGCAAACATGGCTACTGGGGTTTGTTCACTGAATGCTGATTTTTTTCTCTGAGCAAATATTATGCATATTCTCATAGATCCTGTGATCTATTACCTCTTCCCATAACCTGCACATATTTACACACTTTGTCTTGTGAACACTCTGAGGTATTCACTTATTTAGAGAATCATATGCCCATAATAACGCAATATCCCAGCACCCGCATAACTGCCATGAAAAGCATACATAGCACCTCCACTGGGATATGCACTTGGCAGAGTTGATTAAAATTTCCTCAAGAAAAGCTTGGGAAGATTGTAAAGATTGGGACACGTGTGATCAGTTTGGTATTGTAAGGACATTGTGTTCAGGTGTGAAAGATTCCCTCAACCCAGCTACACGTGTTTCTCCATTTATTAAATATTGTGCTATGCATTTTATCATTTATTAAAATAAATATCACTTATTAAAATAGATATCATTTATTAAAACTTTCATGAATTGGTGCTGTATATATGAACTAAAATCCACTGATATTATGCAGGAATCAAGGATTAATGTATAGCCTCATTCCCCTGTGTTATCAAGGTCCTGGTTCATCCTGTGCTCAGCAGACTCTTGTTTCATCCCTCAGTGTCAGGTTCTTGGAGGATGGCCTAGATTTGTGACACTGACCAGTAGTCTGGATCTAGCAATGCTGATTAAGGGGTCCATGGAAATGTACCAGAGGTCCTTCTCTCCAACAGGCAATAGGCGGGTCAAGAGAATTACACCTTAAATGAAGACATATTGTGAAGGTGTTTTCCATCAAAGGGTAAGTGGAAGGGCCACTTGAAAATCATAGCAAGGCAATTTCTGATTTCAGTGCAAATGTAAGGCAACAGTTGTGGTTATGGGGCCTGGCTGGAGAAGTGTGGATAGAAATGTACTCTAGATTGCCAGCAATATATGCTGGCTTCCTTCTGAATTGCCTAGTGACTAATGCCCTCCTTTGGACAGTGGGGAGATCAGCAGCTCCTCTGCTCTGAAATGTCATTGGGCAACATTTTGAGTGGCTGCTAAGTCTCTAGGCCAATTTTCTCACACAGCCACGTACCGGGTATGGGCAGGTAATGATAAGGATCTTCACAGACCATACCCCTGTGACCGCTGCTAGACTTAGTGACCCATGAATTCCCTGGCATTCCCGCATCTCTCCCTGGTCTGAAACACCTGACTGAGACCAATAACCAGGAGCAGGGCCCCATGCTCATGATATCATGTTGTCTTTCTAACCCATGTGTGTTCATTCCACCCTCGTGGACATAGAAGTTATGGCAGTCTGACTGGCTTCTACAGAGTCCCTTATCTTGGATGAACTGAGATGTCTTAAGGGGAGAGAAGTCCTACCCAAAACACATGCTGACTCCTCATATCCTGTCCTAAGAATTTAGGATTGCTTTAATTGCAAACAAAAGTCCCCTGGAACTTGCCAGCTTCATCTTCCATCTTACCAGCAGATTTGGCCAACCCATCTCTTGAAGATACCTACAGAGTAGCCAGGACATGAAAAGTTTCTGCTTTCCATCGCAGTCATGGTGCCATTATGTTGTAATGTGTCCTTTCATTGAATTCAGGTGGCATGTGTTACACAGCTAGGATGGCAGTCAAATCAATCATGGAAATCCAAGTGACTCAAGGCCCAGCAAAAAAACAAGGGATGAGAAAAACAAAAACATGCATTCTCCTGTTGGATCCAGACAATTCCACTCCCTGCCAAACCAATCTCCCACATGCCAGTCCCTTCCACTTTACATACTGTAGCACTCCCCTCTTTTGCTCCCATGTCCCATAATCAATAGTAATCAAGTTATCAATTTCTTTAGAGGGATCAAAACAACAGTAGCTGCATTGTCCAGATAATGGAAGGACTGACATATCAATGGACAGCATTCTCTCAATAAACCAAACTGCAAAGAACGTTGAAAGGAATTCTTGCAAACATTACTACTGCACATTTCTAAACTGAATAGTGATTTTTTTTCTCAGAGCAAATATTATTCTGGTGTTCATAGATCCTGTGCTCCATCACCTCTCCATAATACTTATACATACTTACAGACTGGCTCGTGAAGTTGTTGAGACATTCCCTTAATCAAATGAAATGTTTTTGCCGAGGAAATCCAATGTTTACAAGCACCCCCATACCTGAGGTGGAAAGCAAGAAAGAGCACCTCCACTGGGATATGAATTTCACCCAGCTGCTTAGAATTTCTTCATGTGAAGTACATGAGGAATGAAAACAAAGTGACAAGTGTGAGCAGTTTGGAATTTTAAGGACGTGGTGTTCAGGTGTGAAATGTTCCATCATGTTCCTTTGGTCCCAAAGATCAGAGCATACAATATTTCCTACAAATGTCATCTTTTCTTTTTCTCACTCACTCTATTCTTCCCTCAGATAATTTTCTGCTCATCGAACAGGTACAACACCCTTGTTCCTTAAAGGAACAGGGATAATTATTTTTCTCCTCAATACTCCCTCGATATTGGGATTTTACCCCCAACAAAGGATGCTCCAGGATTGATCTCAAAAGTGATCTACAGAATTTGATGAAATTATTTGGCTCATCATTTGGGTGGCTTTTCTCCAAAGCATATCACATTGTCAGATCAGGGAACATGTGGTCATCTGCCTTGAAGAGCCTCCTCAGATAAAGACAGCACTTCGGTGTTGTATACAATACCTCCTCTGTTCAAACAAGTGAACACAAAATTATTGGATAATTATCAGATTTAATTGCAAGCTCATTCTAAAGAGATTATTCAGCAAGCATCTGTGGTGCCAAGTAAAAGTGCTTCCCCAGAAACTTGGATTGTCGAAGAGGCACTATTTCTTAAGATGATACAACTCTCAGGAAAACAGAGGCTATCACCTTCTCAACATTATGCTGGCAAGTGGATTGAATCAACATGTTCTACAAGATGAAAATGCTCACCTAGGGTATAACATTGATTCTTTTCCAATTTTGCTTTTTGATGTTTGGATTTAGCACATATTGGGACTTCACAGCTGCCTTTCAGGAAGAAATGGCAATCAAAGTATCACCTTCCCTAATGTTTATGAAGAACAATCCTTCTGGGGTGCTTTCCAGTCTCTCTGTAAAGGACGTGGACTTCTACTCCTTAACATTGTCCTACACAACCACGCTATCAATTGAAATCAGAGAGATGTGGTCAAAACCCAGCTGCAAGTGGTCCTCCTTTTACTCAATTTTGTGCTTTGCATTTTTAAAGATATCATTTATTAAAGACTTGTATGAATTGACACTGTATACATGAATTAACATTGCTGATATATTCAAGAGCCACAGGGGATATTTAAAGTCGGTTTCCCTGTGTCATTTGGCATCCAGGTTCATCCTGTGCTCAGCATGCTCTTACTTCATCCCTCAGTTTCAAGTTCTTGGAGGATGGTTGTTACAGGGTCTGTGACAGTGACCTGTAGTTTGCATCTACCAGCTCCTGGCTTAGAAGTCCATGGAAATGTACCAGAGGCCCTTTTCTCCAACATACAATAGGCAGGTCAGTAGAATTACACCTTAAGTGAAATCACATTATGGTATTTGTTCTCTATCAAAGGTTGAGTAGATAGACCACTTAGAAAATCATATCAGGGCAATTTCTTTTTTTTATTTATTCTTTTATTTACTTATTGATTCATTGAACACAAATGGAGTACAGCTATTGTTTCACTGGTTGTACACAAAGTAGAGTCACACCATCTGTGCATTCATGCATGTACACAGGGCAATGGTATCTGTCACACATTGTTATTAATTTTACCCCCCACCCACACCCACCCCTCCCTTCCCTCTATGCTAGCTATCTTTCCTCCATTCTTGCCATCTTTCCCCCCCACATTATGCATCATCATTCATATATCAGAGAGACCATTCGGCTTTTGGATTTTGGGGATTGGCTGATCTCACTTAGCATAAGAGTTTCCAACATCGTCCATTTACCTACAAATACCATAATTTTATTCTTCTTTATGGCTGAGTAATATTCCATTGTGTATATATACCACAGTTTCTTTATCCATTCATCTACTGAAGGGCATCTAGGTTG
>JAJEJO010003700.1:122540-143525 GCA_020662805.1 Glaucomys volans
CCCCAGGAAGCTGGAAATGGACCCCCACTGCCAGGGAAGCCGCCAAACTCAGAGCAGTTCCACCTCCCTGCTGGAGTCAGCGATTCCAGGGGCTTCAGGCCAACCTCTCCAGGTTCGGCTAGAGGGCCTGGGAAGTCCAAGATGGGCGCTTTCCGCCAGGGAAGCTGGGGGGAGTGGCACTGAATAGTTCCCACTTCCCGCCAGAGACTGCGTTCCCAGAGTTTCCCAGTTGAAGCTCCCCTGACGCAGCCAAAGGCCCCAGAAAACTGGTAATGAGCCTTCTCTGCCAGTTAAGCCGCCAAAATGGCGTGGGGTAGTTCCATCTCCCCACCAGAGTCCACGATCTCAGAGTTTCCCAGACGCCTCTGAATGCCCAGGTAGCCTGAGATGCTCGGTCTCGGCCTGGGAGGCCGCCGGCTGGTGGTGGAGCCGCGGCCAGTGACTCCAAAGCGCTACTGGGGACCCGCACTCACTTGTTGGCTGGCGCAAACCCAGGTCGGTGGCTCCGAAGCAGCTGCAGGGTCAGGCGCTCCCGGATCGTAGCTGTCTGGCTCCCGGATCGTCGCTGCCCACGGCGGGCCGAGCCCAGCCCGGCTGATTTGGTTCTGGAGTGGCACCTGGGGACCCCTTATATGTGCTTTGAATATAAAATCTCGTTGAGAGTCATATTCCTGCTGTTTGAATCCCGAGCAAGTAGGAATCCACGGAGCAAGTAGGAATGCAGCCTTCCTCTAATCTGCCATCTTGGATCTATCAGGGCAATTTCTGATTGCACTGTAAATGTAAGGCAACAGTTGAGTTGGCAGGTCCTGACTGGTGGGGGCTGACTGATCATAGAATGTGTCTTATTGATTGCCAGCAATTGGAAGACCTCTTTCTGAACTGCTTAGTGTCTAAGTCCCTTCTTTTAACATTGGGGAGATCCGCAGCTCCTCTAATTTGAAATGTCATTGGCCAACATTTTGAGTGGCTGCTAAGGCACTAGCCCAGTTTTTCCACACAGCAATGTACCTGGTATGTGCAGATAAGGAGAAGTGTCTTCATAAGGCCATGCCCCTGGGGCCTGTGCTAGTCATAGCGATTCATGCATCTTCCTGCATTCCTGCATCTCTCCCTGGTCTGATACATCTGGTGGGGACCAGTTTCTTGAGTATTGCCCCATTGTCACAAAATCATGATGCCTTCCTCAGCCAAGTTTATACACCCCACCCTCATGAACATAGAAGTTATGGCTGCCTGACTGGCTTCTGCAGGATCCCTTATCTTGGGTGGACCTAGATGTCCCAAAAGATGAAGAACCCTCTCCAAAAACATGATGACTCCTCTTCTCCTCTCCTAATAGGATCACTTTAATGGTAAACAAAGGACACCTGGGGCTTTCGAGTTTCCTATTCCATCCTACCAGCATATCTGGGCCAGCCCTTAAATTGAAGGTTAATTTATAATATCCAGGATATGTAGAATTTCCTGTTTCCATGGCAAGCATGATACATTTTCTTGTCATGTTTCCTCTCTGTGACTGCATTCAGTATGTGCCACACAGCTAGGATGGCAGTCGAGCATTTCATGGAAACCCATGTTACTCAAGGCCCAGCAGAAAGTCATTGGGTGAGAAAACAACATGCATGCTCCTGTAGGATTCAGACAACTCCAGGCCCTGCCAAAAAAAATCTCCCACATCCAGGCCATTGCACTCTACATACTGTAACTTTCCTCCCATTTGCTTCCATGTACCAGTGGCAATAGTAAAGAAGTTACCAATTTCTGGAGTGAGATCAGAACCAGAGTAGAAACATTTAGCTGAAAAATAATGACTGACAAACCAATCACAGAATTCTCTACCAGAAACCTCAAAACACAGAATGTTGAGAAGATTTTCTGAAAATATGACTACTGGACATTTGTAAACTGAATGGTGATTATTTTTTCTCTGATTAAACATTATTCATGTGTTCATAGATTATGTGATCCATCACCTCTTCCCATTCCTTATGCATATTTACAGACTGCCTCGTGAATTTATCGTGAATGCTGATAAATTTCCTTATTCAGCTAAACTTTTTATTCCCAGGAAATCCAACTTTTACAAGTACCCTCATTCCTGAGGTGAAAGCATATACAGAACCTCTACTGGGATATTCATTTGGCCCAGCTGCTTAGAATTTTTTCATAACAAGCCCAGGATGATTGAAAGCAATGAGACGAGTGTGAGCAGTTTGGATGTGTAAGGAATTCATGTTCATGTGTGGATGATTCCCTCAGTTTCCTTAGTTCCCAAAGATCAGAGCATATATTATTTCCTATAAATGCCTTCTTCTCTTATTGTCACATGCCTTCATTCCTCCCACAGATAATTTTCTGCTCATTAAGCAGGAAGAGCACACTTATTTCTTAAATGGACAGGGATTAATCCTTCCTCATTACTCCCTAGATATTGGGATTTGACATGCAACAAAGGATGCTCATGGATTGTTCTCAATAATGACCTACAGAATTTGATAGGAAGTATTTGTCTCTTCATTTGTGTGTTTTTTTGCCATAGCGTATCACATCATCAGGTAAGGGAACATGCAATCATCTGCCTTAAACAACCTCATCAGATAATGACAATCCCCAAGTGTTGTCTACATTACTTCTTCTGTTCAATAAAATGAACACAAAATGGTTGGATACTTATCAGATTATTTTCAAGCCCACTCAAAAGAGATTATTCCCCAAGTACCCATGGTGCCAGGAAAAAGTACTTCCCCAGAAATTTGGATTTCCAATGAATACCTATTCCTTTGGATGATGCAACTGTCAGGAATGCAGAGGTTATCACCTTCTCAATATTATGCTGGCAAGTGTATTGAACCACCAAGTCTTATAAGGGAAAAATGGTCACCAGGGTCTAACATTGATTCTCTTCCATTTTTGGTTTTTGAAGTTTAGGTTTACTGCATATTGGGTCTTCATTGCTGCCTTCCAGAAAGAAATGACAATCATAAAATCACCTTCACTATGGTGTGTGAAGGACAATCTTTTGGGGCATACTCCCATCTCTCTGCAAAGGAAGTGGACTTCCACCCCTCAACTTTTTCCAACAAACCACAACATCAACTTGAAAAGAGGGATGTAGTCAAAACCCAGCTGCACATGGTGCTCCATTTACTCAGTTTTTGTGCTTTGCATTTTTATAGACATAATTTATTAAATCTCTGTATGAATTGATGGCCTATACATGAATTAACATCTTCTAAAGTCATTTAAGAGCCATAGGGTGCATGCAAAGCCTGGCTTCACTGTGTTACTTGAGGTCCAGGATCATCCTGTGTTCAACAGGCCCTTTTCTCATCTCAGTTTCATGTTCTTGGAGGATGGTTGTGCCAGACCCTGTCACACTGACCTATAGTCTTCATCTACCAAGATGCTCATTCAGGCGTCCATGGAAAAATGGAAGAGGTCCTTTTCTCAGATAGGCAATAGGCAAGTCAAGAGAATTACATCTTCAGTGATGACACATTGTGAAGGTGTTTCTGCCTCAAAGAGTGCATGGATGGAACCCTTGGAAATCATAGCAAGATAATTTCTGATTGATCCATAATTGTAAGGCAACAGTTGAGGTGGTGGGAACTTACCAGTGGAGTGAATATAGAATATCTCTCTCCTCAATTACCAGTAATTCCATAGCCTCCTCCTACTTTAATTTTGATTAAATCCCTCCTCTCGATGTTGGGAGCTCAGCACCTCCTCTCTTCTATTTACAAGTCCTAAATCCTAGGGTTCATCTCTCTCCTCTTTAGGCAATCATCAAGCTGAATGGAATCACATCAATGTTGGTGTGATGTTTTCCAAATTGAAATTCACCTAAACCACCGAGATGCTCCGCATTTTCCTCTGCTCTGAAATGTCATTGGCCACCATTTTGAGTGGCTGCTATGGCCCTACACCATTTTCCTGACCTAGCAATATACCAGGATAGTGCAGACAAGGACCAATGTCTTTGTAGGGACATGCCCCTGCTGCGTATGCTAGATTGGGTGGCCCATGACTACTTCAAACACCCAGAATCTCTCCCTGGCCCTCTACACCTGGTGGGTGCCAATTGCCTGCAGTGGGGATGCATTCCTGGATATCATGATGCCCTCTGCAGCTGAGAGTGCACAGAGATCCTCACAGACATGGACGTTATGATAACTTGACTGACATCATCAGGGTCCCTTATCTTGCATGGACTCAGATGTCTCAAAGCAAGGGGTCCTCGCCCACTAAACCTGCTTACTCCTCTTCTCCTGTCCTAAGGAATCAGGATCACTTTTATGGCAAGAAAATGCCCCTGAAATTTGACAGCTTCCTCTTCCATCCTACCACCAGAGCTGGACCTGGCTTCACTTGAAGGTTCCTCTTCAGCAGCTATCCCATGAAGTGGTTCCAGTTGAAATAGCAACCATGATGCCATTTTGCTGTCTATTGGTCTTTGTCTGACTGCATGTGGTATGTGCTAGAATTGCAGCCAAGACATTCATGGAAATCCAAGCTCCACATGGCCCAGCAAAAAGCCATGGTGTGAGAAAGAAACATGCATTCTTCTGCAGGATCTAGACATTTGCACATCCTGCCAAACAAACTCCCACATTCCAGCTACATCCACTCTGCATAGTGTAGCTCTCCTTCCTTTTTCTCCAATGTCTCAGTAGCAATAGCAAATGAAATACAAACTTTTTGAGTGAGATCTAAACCAGAGCAGCAGCATTTTGCAGATAAAGAAAGGACTAACCATTCAATGGACAGGATTTTACCTAGAAACCATACAAAAATGTTGAGAGAAATTCCTGCAAACATGACTACTGTAAGCTTATAAACTGAATTTTGATAATTTCTTTCTCTGAGTAAATATTATTCATGTGTTTATAGATTCTGTGATTTATCACCTCTTCCTATTCCCTACACATATATAAACACTGTGCATCATGAACTTGCTGAGATACTCCCTTATTTGGAGAAAAATATGCCCAGGAAAACCCAATTTCCAAACACACACTTAAGTGATGTGAAAAGCAAGATACAGCACCTCCACTGAAATAGATACTTGGCCCAGTTGATTAGAATTTCCTCAAGAAAAATTTGGAAGGATTGGAAACAATGAGACAAATGTGATCAGTTTGGTATTGTAGGTATGTGGTGTTCATGTGTGAAAGATTCTCTCAATTTTCTTTGGTCCCAAAGATCAGAGCATATATTTCCTACAAATGTCTACTTCTACTGCCACACCCCTCTATTCTTCCCTCAGATAACTGTCTGCTCATTGAGCAGATACAGCAATCTTGTTTATTTGAGGGACAGGGATAAATCATTCTTTCCTCATTACACCGTAGACTTTGGGATTGACCTGCAACAAAGGATGCTGGCTGCATCGTTATTAACAGCAATCTACAGAATTTGATAAAATTATTTGGCTCTTCATTGAAGTGGTATTTGTCCAAAGAATATCACATTGTCAGGTCTGGGAACATGCAGTTATCTACCTTAAAAAGCCTCTTCAGATTTTGCCAACCGTCCAGTGACTCTACATTAATTACCTCCTTTGGTCAATCAAGTAAACACAAAACATTAGGATAATTACCAGATTTACTTGCAAGTCCATTCTAAAGAGAGTATTCAGAAAGCATCTGTGGTGCCAGCCAAAATTCTTCTTCAGAGACCTGGATTGCTTTAGAGGCACTATTCCCTAAAATAAGACAACTCTCAGGAATGCAGAAGTTATCCCATTCTCATTAATATGCTAGTAAGTGTAATGAATCAGCAAGTTCTACATGATGAAAATGCACACAAGGGTTTAATATTGATTATTTTCTCATTTTTCCTTTGAAGTTAAGGTCTAGCACATATTGGTATTTCACTCTTGTCTTTTGGAAAGGAATGATATTCAACATATCATCTGCACTAGGGTTTGTGAAGGAGAATCTATCTGGGTGTCCTCCAGTATCTCTGCAATGGACATGCACTTCTACCCCTCAAAGATTTCCAACACACACACAATATCAACCTGAAAACAGAGATATAGACAAAAACCACCTGCACAGGCCCTACATTTCCTTAGAATTTTGTACTTTGCATTTTTATAGACTTCATTTATTAAAGACTTCTGTGAATTGGCACTGTACACAAGAACTAAAATCAGCTGATTTCATTCAGGAACCACAGGTTTTATGTAAAGCCTCATTTTCCTGTGTCATTTAAGGTCCAGGTTCATCCTGTGCTCAGCAGGCTCTTGTTTCATCCCCCAGTTTCATGGTATTGGAGGATGGTTGTGCCAGGGTGTGTGGCACTGACCAGTAGTCTGCAAGTACAGATGCTGGTAAAGAGGTCTATGTTAATGTTCCAGAGATCCTATTCTGAGACAGTCAATAGGCCCATCAAGAGGATTACACCTTGGGTGAAGACATCCTGTGAAGGTGTTTCTCCATCAAAGTGTGAGTGGAAGGGTCACTTGGAAAATCATAGCAAGACAATTTCTTATTGCACCACAAATGTAAGGCAACAGTTGAGTAGGTGGGCCCTGGTTGGTGGACTCAGAATAGAATGTCTCTTCTCTATTGCTAGCAATTTGCTGGTCTCCTTCCAATTTGCTTAGTGATTAAGGACCTCCTTTGCACACTGCGGAGATCAGCAGCTCCTCTGCTCTGAAATGTCATTGGGCAACATATTGAGTGTCTGCTAAGGCTCTGGGCAGTTTTCCCACACAGCAATGTACCAGGTATTTGTAGATCAGGACAAGTGTCTTCATAGGGTCATTGCCATGCAGTCTGTCCTAGACTTAGTGACCCATGGGTCCTGGGCATTCATTCCTGCATCTCTCCCTGGTCCTATACACCTGGTGAGGACCAGTCACCTGGAACAGGGCCCCATGCTCACGAAATCATGATGTCTTCCTCAGCCAAGTGTGTGTATCCCACCCTTGTGAACATAGAAGTTATGGCAGCCTGACAAGCTTCTGCAGGATCCCTTATCTTGGATGGACTCAGAAGTCCCCAAAGTTGAGGAGCCCCACTGAAACACTGCTGACTCCTCTTCTCTCCAAAAAATTTAGGTTTGCTTTATTGGCAAACAAATGCCCCCTGGGAATTCCAGCATCCTCTTCCATCCAACCACCACAGCTGGGCCAGCTCTTCTCTTGAAGTTTCCTCCGGAGCAGTCAGTACATGAAGAGGTTCCAGTTTCCACAGCAACTTTGATGCCATTGTTTGGTCATATGCCCTCCCTGTGACTGCAGTTGATATGTGCTACACAGCTAGGATGGCACCCAAGATTTTCATGGAAACCTAAGTAGCTCAAGGCCCAGCAAAAAGCCATGGGGTGAGAAAAGAATGCATTCTCATGCAATATCCATACATTCTACACCCTGACAAACAAATCTCCCACATGCCAGGCCATTCCTCACTACATGATGAAGTTCCCCTCTCCTTACCTCCCATATTCCAGTAGCAATAGTAAACAATTTAGCAATTTCTTGAGTGGGATCAAAACCGGAGCAGCAGCATTGCAGAGAACACGGAAGGACTGACAGTTCAATGTACATGAATTTCTCCCAGAAACCTCACTGCAAAGAATTTTGAGATGAATTCCTGCAAACATGACCATTGGATATTTTTAAAGTGAATTATGATCAATTTCTCCCAGCAAATATTATTCAGGTGTTCATAAGTTCTGTGATCCATCACCTTTTCATAATATTTATACATATTTCCAAACTGCCTTTTGAAGTTGCTAGACAATCCCTTAATCAGAGAAAATGTTTATGCCTAGGAAATCCAATGTTTACAAGCACCTCCAATATCTGAGGGGAAAAGCAAGATACAGCACCCATACTGGGATATGTATTTGGCCCAGTTGCTTAGAATTTCCTCAGGGAAAGTCCAAGTGAAGCGAAATCAAAGAAACAAATGAGAGCAGTTTGGAATTGTAAGGACTTGGTGTTCAGGTGTGAAAGATTCCCTCAATTTCCTTTGGTCCCATAGATCAGAGCGTCTAATATTTCCTATAAATGACTTCCTCTTTTATTGTCACATACCTCCATTCTTCTCTCAGACAATTTTCTGCTCATCAAGCAGGTACAACACTTTTGTTCCTTAAAGGGACAGGGATAAATTCTTCTCTCCTCATGACTCAGTAGATATTGGTATTTGACCTACAACAAAGGATGCTCATGGATTGATGCCAAAAGCAATCTACAGAATTTGATAGAAATTATTTGGCTCTTCATTTGTGTGGTTTTTCTCCAAAGCATATCAGATTTTCAGGCTGCTTAACATGCAGTCATCTTCCTTAAAGCACATCCTCAGATAATAACACTCCAGTGTTGCCTACATTACCTCCTCTTTTCAATCATGTGAACACAAAATGGTTGGATAATTATCAGATTTAATTGCAAGCCCAATGTAAAGAAAGTATTCAGCAATCACCTGTGGTTCCAGGCAAAAGTCCTTCTCCAGTAACTTGGATTGCCTAAGAGTCATTATTCCTTATGATGATACAACTCTCAGGAATGCAGAGTAAATCATCCTTCTCAATATTACGCTGGCAAGTGTATTGAAATCACAAAGTTCTACAAGAAATAAACACTCACCATCGTCTAACATTGATTCTTTTCCAATTTTGCTTTTTGAAGTTTGATTTTATTGCATATTGGGTCTTCATTGCTGCCTCTCAGCAATAAATGAAAATCAAAGCTTTACCTTCAATATGGTGGGCAAAGGGCAATCTTTCTGGGGCACACTTCTATCCCTCTGCAAAAGATGTGAGCTTCCACCCCTCAAGGTTTCCAGCACAACCACAATATCAACTTGAAAACAGAGAGATGTAGTCAAAACCCAGCTGCATGTGGTCCTCAATTTACTCAGTTTTATGTGCTTTGCATTTTATAGACATCGTTTATTAAATCCTTGTATGAATCAACACTGTATACATGAATTAACATCCACTGATATCATTCAAGAGCCACAGGGTGTATGTAAAACCTGGTTTCCCTGTGTCATTTGAGGTCCAGGCTCATCCTATGCTCAGCAGGCTCTTGTTTCATCCCTCAGTTTCATGTTCTTGGAGGATGGTTGAGCCAGGTTCTGTGACACTGACCTGTAGTCTGCATCTACCAGCTGCTGGTTAAAATGTCCTTGGAAATGTGCCAGATGTCCTTTTCTCAGACAGGCAATAGTCAAGTCATAGAATTACACCTTCAGTGAAGACATATTGTGAATGGGTTCTGCCTAAAATGGTGTGTGGAGGAGCCCCCTGAAAAATCAAAGCAAGACAATTTCTGATTGTACCTAAATGTGAAGCAACAGTTGAGGTGGTAGTGCGTGGCCAGTGGAGAGAGCCTATAGTGTCTCTCCTCAATTTCCAGGACTTTCATGGCCTCCTTCTAATTGATTAGTGATTAAATTCCTCCTCTCCACATTGGGGATCTCAGCAGCTCCTCACTTCTTCTTACAAGTCCTAATACCCAGTGTTCACCTGTCTCCTCTTCAGGCATTCATGGAATGGATGAACATCACAAAGAGTTGGTGTGATGTTTTTCACTTCAAACTTCACCTAAATTATTGAGGTGCCCTGCATTCTTTTCTTCTCTGAAATGTCAATGACCACATTTTGAGTGTCCGCTACAGGCCTAGGCAATTTTTTTCACCCAACAATGTGCCAGGATTGTGCAGACAAAGATCAGTGTCTTTCTAAGGCCATGCCCCTGCTGCCTGTGCTAGGTCCGGTGACCCACGACACCTGGGCACCCCTGAATCTCTCCCTGGTCCTCTACACCTGTTTTCAAACAACTGCCTGCAGTAGGGACCCATACCCAAGAAATCATGCTACTAAATCATGCAGCCAAGAGTGCACATCGCCCATGGGGTATGGACACTATCATGAGTGCACATCACCCACTGGGCAAGTACGCTATGGCAGCCTGACTGGAATCAGCAGGGTTCATTAACTTGGATGGACTCAGATGTCTCAATGTAAGAGGAGTCCCACGCACAACACTTGCTGACACCTCTTCTCCTGTCCTAAGACTTTAGGATTGTTTTTATGGCAAAAAAAAATGCCTCTGGTATTTTCCAACTTCCTCTTTAATCCTATTTGCAGAGCTGGGCCAGTCCTTCATTTGAATGTTCCTCCACAGCAGCCAGCCCATGAAGTGGTTTCACTTGCCATAACAACATGCCTTCATTTTGCTGTCTTTTGTCCTTTCTCTCACTGCAGGTGGTATGTGCTATGCAGCTAGAATGACAGCCATGAAATTCATGGAAACCAAGTTGCTCAAGGTCCAGCAGAAAGTCATGGGGTGATAAAGAAATCTGCATGCCTCTGCAGGATCTAGACAATTCCACACCATGCCAAACCAATCTCCCGAATGCCAGGCCCTTCCATTCTACTTACCGTAGCTCTCCTCTCTTTTGATCCCATGTCCAAGTAGCAATAACAAACAAGTTAGAAATTGCTTCAGTGGATCAAAACCAGAGTAGCAGCATTTTGCAGAAAAAGATAGGACTGACAGTTCAATGGACAGGACTTTCTCCCAGAAACCTCACTGCAAATAATGTTGGGAGAAATTCCTACAAAGACGACTACTGGACATTTGTAAGCTGAATGGTGATCAGTTTTTCTCAGAGCAAATATTATTCATGTTCTCATACATCTGTGATCTATTACCTTTTCCCATTACCTACACATATTTACAACCTGTGACTCATTATCTTACTGATACATTCCTTATTTAGAGAAACATAAGCCCAGTAATACCCAATTTCCAAGAAACTACAAAATCAACGAGAAATGAAAGATACAGTACCTCCACTGCAATATACACTTAGCCAGGTTGATTAGAATTTCCTCAGGAAAAGCTTGGGAGAATTGTAAACAATGAGACAAGTGTGATCACTTTGGTATTGTAAGGATGTGGTGTTCAGGTGTGAAAGATTCCCTCAATTTCCTTTGCCCCAAAGATCAAGGGATATCATATTTCCTAAAAGTGCCTTCTTCACCTTTCACACACTTCCATGATTCTCAGATAATTATCTGCTCATTGAGTGGCTACAAGACTTTTGTTCCTTTAATGGACAGGGATAAATCTTTCTTTCCTCATTATACCCTAGACTTTGGGATTGACCTGTAACAAGGGATGTGGACTGCACTGTTCTCCAAAGCAATCTACAGAATTTGATAAAATTATTTGGCTCCTCATTCAAGTGGTATTTCTCCAAAGCATATCATATAGTCATGTCTGGGAACATGCATTCATCTACCCTAAAGAGTCTCTTCAGATCATGCAAATCATCCAGTGTCTCTACATTACCTCCTCTGTTCAATCAAGTGAACACAAAGCAATAGGTTAATTATCAGATTTACTTGTAATTCCATTCTAAAGAGAGTGTTCAGCAAGCATCTCTCGGGCTAGCCAAAAGTGCTTTCCCAGAGACCTGCAATGCTTTAGAGACACTATTCCCTAGATGAGACAACTCTCAGGAATTCAGACATTATCAACTTCTAATTAATATTCTGCAAGTGTATTTAATCAGCAAGTACTACAAGATGAAAACACGCACCAATGTCTAACATTGATTCTTTTCCCATTTTGCTTTCTAAGTTCAACTCTAACACATATTGGTAATTCACTGTTGCCTTTCAGAAAGGAATTATATTCAATATAACATCTGCACTTGGGTTTTTGAAGGAAAATCTTTCTGGGTGCCCTCCAGTATCTACAATGGCAGTAAACCTCTACCCCCTCAATGATTTTCAACACAACCACTATAACATCTTGAAACAGAAATCTAGACAAAACCCACCTGAACGTGGCCCTCTATTTCCTAAGTATTTTGTACATTTCATTTTTATAGACATCATTTATTAAAGAATTCTATGAATTGGAACTCTACACATGAAGTAAAATCCGCTGAAATCATTCAGGAGCCACAGGGCTTATGTACATCCTTGTTTACCTGTGCTACTCGAGGTCCAGGTTCATTCTGTGCTCATAAGGCTCTGGTTTCATCCCTCAGTTTCACGTTCTTGGAGGATGGTTATGCCAGGGTCTGTAACACTGACCAGTAGTCAGGATCTATGAACTGTTGGTTATGGTATCCATGGAAATATGCCAGATGTCCTTTCCTCTGACAGGCAATAGGCACATCAAGAGAATTACACCTTAAGTGAAGACATATTGTGAAGGTGTCTCTCCATAAAAGGGTGAGTGGTAGGGCCCCTTGGAAAATCATAGCAAGACAGTTTCTCAATGCACCCAAATGTAAGGCAACAATTGAGGTGGTGGGCCTGTTTCATGGACTAAGCATGGAATGTCTCTTCTTGATTGCCATCAATTTGCTGGCCTCCTTCCTAATTGTTTAGCAATTAAGGCCATCCTTTCCACATTTGGGAGATTCACAGCTTCTCTGCTCTGTAATGTCATTGGCCAACATTTTGAGTGGATGCCAAGGCTGTAGATCAGTTTTGCACACACCAATGTACCGGGTATGTGCAGATAAGAACAAGTGTCTTTATAGGGCCATGCCCCTGCAAACTGTGTTAGGCTTAGTGACCCATGCATGTATCCTCAGGCATTCCCACATCTCTCCCTGGTGTGATATATCTGGTGGGGACCAATAGCCTGAAGAAGGTCTGCATGCTCACGAAATCATGATGTCTTCCACAGCTAAGTGTGTACATTCCAACTTTGTGGACATAGAAGGTATGGTGGCCTATCTTCTGCAAGGTCCCTTATCTTGGATGGACTCAGAAATCCCCTAAGTTAAGGAGCCTCACTCAAATCATATGCTGACTCCTCTTCTCCTGTCCTAAGAATTTAGAATTGCTTTAATGGGAAGCAAATTTCTTCTGGGGCTTGCTGTCATTCTCTTCCATCCTACTACCACAGATGGGCTAGCCCTTCACTTGATGTTTCCTCCAGAGCAACCAGGACATGAAGAGGTTCCTGTTTCAATGACAATCATGATGTGATTGTTTTGTCATAGGTCCTCTCTGTGAATGCAGTTTGTATGTGCTACACAGCTAGGATGGCACCCAAGATATTCATGGAAATCCAAGTTACTCAAGACCCAGCAAAAAACCATGGTGTGAGAGAAAAACATATATTCTCCTGCAAGATCCAGACATTCCACGTCCAGCCAAAACTATCCCTCATGCCAGGCCTTTCCATTCTATATACTGTAGCTCCCCTTTCCTTTGCTCCCATGTCACAATAGCAATAGTAAACAAGTTAACAATTTCTTGAGTGGAAACACAAGCAGAGTAGCAGCATTGTGCAGAAAAAGGAGGAACTGAAGGTGCAATAAATAGCATTCTCTCCCAAAAACCTCACAGCAAAGAATGCTGAGAGGAATTCCTGCAAACATGACTACTGGATGTTTGTAAACTGAATTTTGATCATTTTTCTCCTTAGCAAAAATTATTCATGTGTTCATAAATCCTGTGATCCATCACCTCTTCATAATACTTAACATATTTACAGACTGCCTCATGAATTTGCTGAGACATTCCCTTAATCATAGAAAGAGTTTATGCCCAGGAAATCTAATGTTCACAAGCACCTCCATACCTGAGGTAGAAAGCAAGATACAGCACTTCCACTGGGATTTACATTTGATCCAGCTTAGAATTTCTTCAGGGAAAGTCCAGGTGGAGTGAAAACAAAGAGACAAGTGTGAGCAGTTTGGAATTTTAAGGACTTGTGATCAGGTGTGAAAGATTCCCTCAATTTCCTTTGGTCCCAAAGATAAGAGTATATAATATTTCCTACAAATGCCTTCTCTTATTTTCTCAAGCCTCCATTCTTCCCTCAGATAATCTTCTGCTCATCAAGCAGGTACAACACTCTTGTTCCTTAAATGGACAGGGATAAATATTTCTCTCCTCTTGACTCAGTAGATATTGGTATTTGATATACAACCAAGGATGCTCCTGGATTGCTTTCAAAAGCCATCTACAGAATTTGATAGAAATTATCTGGCTTCTCATTTAGGTGTTTTTTCTCCAAAGTATATCACATCATCAGGTTGGTTAACATGCATTCATCTGCCTTAAAGAGCCTCTTCAGATAATGACAACACTCCAGTGTTGTCTACATTACCTCCTCTGTTCAATCACGTGAACATGAATTGGGTGCATAATTATCAGATTTAATTGCCACCCATTCTAAAGAGAGTATTCAGCAAGCATCTGTGGTGCCAGGCAAAAATGCTTTCCAAGAAACTTGGATTGCCTAAGAGTCACTATTCCTTAAGATGATATAACTCTAAGGTGATAACTCGCAGAGGTTATCACCTTCTCAATATTATTCTGCCAAGTGTATTGAAACACCAAGTTCTACCAGAAAAATATCTCACCAGGGTCTAATATTGATTTTTTTCCAGTTCGCTATTTGAAGTTTGGATTTAGCACATATTGGATCTTCATTGCTGCCTCTCTGCAATAAATGACAATCAAAGCATCACCTTCATTAGGTTTTTTGATGGGCAATCTTTCAAGGCACATTTCTCTCTCTCTCTCTCTGCAAAAGAATGAACTTCCACCACTCAAAGTTTTCCAACACAACCACAATATCAAGTTGAAAACACAGAGATGTAGTCGAAGCACACAGCTGCATGTGGACCTCCATTTACTCAGTTTTTTGTGCTTTGAATTTTTATAGACATCATTTTTAAGTCCTGTATGAATTGACACTGTATCCAGGAATTAACATCCACTGATATAATTCAAGGGACACAGGGGATATGTACAGCCTGGTTTCCCTGTGTCATTTGAGTTCCAGATTCATCCTGTGCTCAGCAGGCACTTGTTTCATCCCTCAGTTTCACATTCTTGAAGGATGGTTGCACCAGTGTCTGTGACACTTACCTGTAGTCTACACCTACCAGCTACTGGTTAAGGGGTCCATGGAAATGTGCCAAAGGATGTTTGCAAAGACAGGCAGTAGGCAAGTCAAGAGAATTACACCTTCAGTGAAGACAAATTTTGAAGGTATTTCTGCCTCAAAGGGTGCATGGATGGGCCACTTGGAAATCATAGCAAGACAATTCCTGATTGAACCATATTGTAAGGCAAGAGTTGAAGTGGTAGTGCCTGGCCAGAGGAGTGTATATAGAAAGTCTCTCCTCAATTTCCATAATTTCATAGCCTCCTTCTAATTGATTAGTGATTAAATCCCTCCTCTTGCTATTGGGGATTTCAGCAGCTCCTCACATCTACCTACAATTCCTAAATCCCAGGGTTCACCTGTCTCCTCTTTGGGCAATCTATTGGATTGGCATAACACCAGGATTTGTGTGGTGTTTTCCACATCAAATTTCACCTAAGCCAGTGAGATGCCCCGCACTCTCCTCTCTTCTCAGAATTCATTGGCCACAACTTTGAGTGGATGCTCTGGCCCTAAGCCATTTTTCTGACACAGCAATGTACCCGGATTTTGCTGATGAGGACCAGTGTCTTTGTAGGGCCATGCCCCTGCTGCCTGTACTAGGTTCAGTGACCCATGAGCACTTGGGCACCCCTGAATCTCTCCCTGTCCTCTAAACCTGGTGCATACCAATTGCCTGCAGCAGTGTCCCACTCCCAGAAAAGCATGATGCCTTCTGCAGTCAAGTGTGCACATCACCCCCTTTAGGACATGAATGCTATGGTAGCCTAAATGACTTCAGCAGGGTCCCTTATCTTAGATGGACACAGATGTCCCAAAATGAGAGGGGCCCCACAAACAACACATGCTGTCTCTTCTTCTCCTGTCCTAAGATCAGGATTGTTTTAATCACAATAAAAATGCTCCTGGGACTCTCCAGCTTCCTCTTCCATCCAACCAACAGAACAGGGCCAGCTCTTCTATTGAAGCTTCCTTCATAGCAGACAGGACAGGAAGAGGTTCCAGATTCTATGGCAACCATGATGCCATTGTGCTGTCATGTGTCCTTTCTGTGACTGCAGGCAGTATGTGCTACACAGCTAGAATGGCAGCCAAGACATTGATGGAAACCCAAATTTGTCAAGACCCAATAAAAGCCATGGTGTGAGAGAACAATGTGCATTCTCCTGCAGATTCCAGACAATTCCACGCCCTGCTAAACCAATCTCCTGAATACTAGTCCCTTCCACTCTACATCCTGTATCTCTCCGCTCTTTTGCTCTCATGTTCAAGAAGCAATAGTAAACAAATGAGCAATTTCTTGAGTGGGATCAAACCAGAGTAGCAGCATTTTGCCCCAAAAGGACAGCCCGACAGTTCAATGGACAGGACTTTCTGCCAAAAACCTCACTGCAAAGAATGTTGAGAGATATTCCAGCAAAAATGACTATTGGACATTTTAAATTGAATGGTGATCATGTTTTCTCTGAGCATATATTATTAATGTGTTCATAGATCCTGCTATCTATCACCTCTTTCCATTCCCTACACATATTTATACACTGTGCCTTGTGAACTTGCTGAGACATTCCCTTATCCAGAGAAACATATGTCCATGAAAACCCAATTTCCTGACTCCCATCAGATAAATCCAGCACCAACATTGTTGAATGCATTTGGCCCAGTTGCTTAAAATCTCTTCAAGGAAAGTTTGAGAGGATTGTAAACAATGAGTGAGATCAGTTTGGTGTTCTTAAGACTTGGTTTTCAGGTGTGAAATATTGCCTCAATTTCCTTTGGTCCCTAAGATCAGAGCATATAATATTTCAACTTGATGATTCAATACACTTGCAAGCATATTAGTGAGACCATTATAACCACTGCATTCCTGAGCATTGTCTCATCTTAAGGAATAATGCTTTTACAGTAATCTGGGTCTCTGAGGAAGCATATTTGGTTGGCACCACAGATGCTTGCTGAATACTTTCTTAAGAATGGGCTTGAAATTATATCTGATACTTATCCAACCATTTTGTTTTCACCTGATTAAACACAGGAGGAAATGTAGACACACTAGAGGGTTGCCATAATCTGATGGGGCCCTGTAAGGTAGAAAACTGCATATTCTTCAATATGAAGACGTGGTATGCATTGGAGAAAGAGTCCCCTGATGAAGAGCGCAATAATGTCTTTGAAAATCTATAGATTGCTTTTGAAAACAGTGCAGCCAGCACACCTTTTTGCAGATCAAATCCCATTGTCTAGGGAATAATGAGGAGACAAAGATTTATCACAGTCCCTCTACAAAACAAGAGTGATGTAGCTGCTCAATGAGCAATTATGTGAGGGAAGTATGGAAGTGTGGAGCAGAGGGAGAAGTACACATTTGTAGGAAATATGATATGCTGTGATCTTTGGGACCAAAATAAATTAAGGAAAATTTCACACATGAAGACCAAGTCCTCACAATTCCAAACGTTTCACATGCCTCTCATTGTTATCATTGCTTCTGGGATTTTTGAAGCCATTCATAGCACCTGGGCCAAATGCAAATGCCAGTGGTGGTGCACCATCTTATTTTTCACCTCAGTTATATTAGTGCTTGGAAAAGTTGAATTTCCTGGACATAGTTTGTTTCTCAGAATAAGGGAATGTCTCAGCAACTTCAAAAGGCACAGTGTAAAAATGTGTATAGGCAGAGGGAAGTGGTGATATATCACAGTACCTATGAACCCATGTAGAGTACTTGCTCAGAGAGTAATTATCACCATTCAGTTTTCAAACATCCAGTAGAAATGTCTGAGGAAATCCTTTCAACACTCCTTGCAGGAAGGTTAAGTGGAGAAAGTTTTGTCTATTGAACTGGCAGTTCCTAATTTCTCCCCAAAATGCTTCTATTTTGGTTTTGACACCACACAGGAAATGGTTAAATTGTTTACCAATGCTACTGTGACATGGGAGCAAAAAAGAGGAAGCCTGCAATATGTGGATTGGAAAGGACTGGCACACCAGACTTTGGTTTGGAGGAGCATTGAATTTTAAGACTCATGTAGGAGAATGCAGGTTTCTCTTGATCCAGGGCTTATTGATTGGCCTTGGGCAACTTGAGTTTCCTTGAATGGCTTATCTGTCATTTTAATTGCACAGCATACACCACCTGCAGTCTCAGAAAGGCCATATGAGAACACAGTGGCATCACGGTTGCCACGGCAAGAACAACGTTGTGGTCTAGCTGCTGTGGAGGAACCTGCAATAGAAGGGCTGACCCAGCTGTGCTGGTAGGAGGCAGGAGAAAGCAGGCAGTAAAAGAGGTCATTTGCTTGCCATAAAAGCAATTCTAACTTCTTAGAACAAGAGGAGTCAGCACTTGTTGTGGGTGGGACCCCTCTGAAATTGATCATCTGACCTCATTCAAGAAAACGGACTCTGCTAAGCCAGTCAGACTGCCATGTCTTCCATATCCATGAGGCTGCATTGTGCACAATTGGCTGCAGAGGGCATCATGATTTCCTGAGAATGGGGCCCTGCTCCAGGCAATGTCTCCACCTGTGTAATCAATCACAGGAACATGAAATCATGCCCAAAAACGTGTGGAGCAAGAATCATAGCACCGGAGGCAGGGAATGATGATACAAAGACATTCGTCCAGGTCTGGACAATCTTGATACATTTCTGGGTCAAGAAACTGGCCCACAGCCTTAGAAGCAACTTACTAATGACATTTCAGAGCAGAAGAGTTTGTGGGGCAGATAGGTGGGTTAGGTGAAGTGTGAACTGGAAAGTATCACTTCAACTCTGGGGTGAAGCCAAACATTTGAATGAATGCCAGAACAGAGGACAGCTGAAAAGTTTGCCTATGGACTTGTAAGTAGAAGCAAGGAGTTGCTGAGCCACCCAATGTCCAGAGGAGGGAGTTAATCAAAAATCATTTAGAAAGGAAGCTACCAATTTGCTGGCAATGGAGGAGAGGCATAGCACACTCAATCCACAGGCCAGGTCCTCCACTTCAACTACTCTATTTTAATTGCTGTGTGCTCAGAACATTTCCTCATATGATATTCCAGGAGGTCCTTACACTCACCCTTTGATGCAGATGCATATTCAACTTGTGTCTTCTCCTAAGGTGTAATTCTCCTCAACTGTGTAACAACTGTGTGATAAAAGACCCTGGGGCAGATTTTGATGAAGCCCTTAAGCAGCCACTGGTTGATGCCATCTACAGATCAGTGTCAGAGACCCTGGCACAATCCTCCCTCAAGAACGTGAAACTGAGGGACAAGACAAGAACCTGATGAGGACAAGAGTGAACTGGTCCACCAATGCTTTAGGAGAAACTGGCTTTACATAATCTGTGTCCCTCCTGAATGATATCAACAGAAGTTAATTCATGTCTTTAGTGCCAATCATACAAATCTTTAATAAATGATGACTATAGAAATGCAAAGGACAAAAACTGAGTAAATTGAGAGCCATTTGCAGTTGGTTATTGTCTACATCTCTCTGAATTCAAGCTGATATTGTGGTTGTGATGGAGAATGTTGAGAGGCAGAAATCCACTTATTGTGCAGGGAGACTGGAGTGCAACCCTGCCAGGGTCCAGCCCTAGCACAAGGGTCGTGGTGGTCTCTAGTGAGTGGCATGGTGTCCGCGAGGTGGACAACAAAGCAACACAGACTCAGTGATCTGAAGCTAACTTTTGTTCTAACTTTATTTTTTCTACACACCATTTTTATATGTTAACTTCTAGTTTGAGTACAATATCTTGAGGCCACAAAAAGGAAACTGATGAAAACTATAAGACAGTAGGCAAAACATATTAGCAGATTAAATTTTATCAACTCTTCATAATGTTTTTAAGTATTCTTCTATATAATCTTTAACTAGTTCTACTTTCTCTATTACTGGGAACATTGTACACAGAAGCCATTTCTATGGACAGCATATAAGCTTACACTATGTGGTTCATTATTAGTTTAATAGGAACAATAGTTATTGCTAGATTGCACCTCCTGCTTTTGCCCAGTAAGCATTAACCTGTCTTGCCCAAGAAAACTCTTCAGAGTAACTAAGCCAACACCAGTGGTTTACATATCTTAAATATTCTAAAAAGTGGAGATGAGCTTTCAATGTACATTTTTCATTATAATATACTTGATGCCAACCAAGATGTATTCTGCTAGTGGGAGAAAAAGGGGGGTCTAAATCTAAGGGGTCAGTAGTTGGTTTCCTAGAATACCATAGTTTTCCATTAACCAAATAAGCATTACCAAATGATGTCTGAATTGTTGGGACTATTTTTTCTAGCCTCAACAACTTCGTTTATAACTTTGTTGTCTGGAGTTAAGGTGGGAAGAACATGTTTTTCTGCCCTAGGTCATCTGGGATTAGTCCCCATCTGCGGTGCCATTTAGCATAATTTGCTGGAAATGAACATATCATTCTTTCCTAGATATACTTTTATCACCCCAGAACAAGAGCCTTTCTTGGATAAATCCAGTATGATTAGCTGTTGATGCTTATGTTCTAAGTCTTCTAAGACCCTAGAATTCCCCAAAATACAAGATAATATTTTTCCCAAGCATAGGCTTCTAAAGCATTACTTCTGGTTTCTAATTTTTTATCTATCTTTTCTTGGGCAGTCAGGGCAATGGAAACATTCTGAGATAAGTCGCTAATATGAGAAGCAGTATGAATTTCTTGTACTAAGTCAGAAGTAGAAACAGCTAAAGCAGAAATAATACTAATCTCTGCAGTTATTCCTAAAATCAAGGCAGTTACACATCTTTTAGTTCTCAATAACTCATTAAGTGTTATTGAGAATTACAGTTTCTGGGACATCATACCATTCTTTTTCTAACAATACAGGCAGCATAACATAAGTTTGATGTACAATCATGAAAACAGAATATTGTTTAAGAATGGTAGTATTAATACATTTTGTTATAATTCAAAGATTACATTGAATGGAGAAGGAATTTTTATTTATAGTAATTTTTTTTATTTAATTTTTTTATTTACTTATTGATTCATTGAACACAAATGGAGTACAGCTATTGTTTCACTGGTTGTACACAAAGTAGAGTCACACCATCTGTGCATTCATGCAT
>JAJEJO010003700.1:148525-169839 GCA_020662805.1 Glaucomys volans
ATTACTCTTAAATTTGGTCTTTTCATGATGTCCCATATTTCTTGGAGGGTTCGTTCATGATTCCTAACCATCTTCTCTGTTTGTTCGACTTTGTTTTCAAGATTAAATATTTTGTCTTCATTGTCTGAGGTTCTATCCTCCAAGTGATCTATTCTGTTAATTATGCTTTCTATTGAGTTTTTAACTTGGTTTATTGTTTCCTTCATTTCCTTGTTTCCTTCAAGAATTTCTGTTTGTTTTTTTCTCAGAATTTCTATCTCTTTATTGAAGTAATTTTTTGCTTCCTGCAATTGCTCTATTAACTGATTATTCATAGCCTGCATCTGCTCTCTCGTCACATCATTCTCTTCTCGGATCACTTTAATTATGAACATTCTGAACTCCATTTCTGTCATTCCTTCTACCATGCTGTCTTTGGGTTCTCTTGATATATCATCTAGGTTTAATTGGGACACTTTCTTCCCGTGTTTTCTCATGGTGCTCGTGTATCTTCCCCTCTGTTGCTTGAGGTGTGTTTGATCAAGCGGTGACCCAAGAAAGGTGCTGTCCCACTACCTCCAGGTTGGGAATGATCAATGCTTCTGTGCAGAGGCAGCTTGTTGACTGGCGCAGACCCAGGTCGGTGGCTCCGAAGCAGCTGCAGGGTCTGGCGCTTCCGGATGGTAGCTGCCTGCGGTGGGCCGAGCCCAGCCCGGCTGAGTTGGTTCTGGAGCGGCACCTGGGGACCCCTTATATGTGCTTTGAATATAAAGTCTCGTTGAGAGTCTTATTCCTGCTGTTTGAATCCCAAGCAAGTAGGAATCCATGGAGCAAGTAGGAATGCAGCCTTCCTCTAATCCGCCATCTTTGATCCTCTATAGTAATATTTAAATCATTACTTGTAGCTAACAGTATAGCATAAGGAGCATTTACACAAGCTGTGACATTGAATATAGCAGAAATTTCTTTAGTATACCTTTACCAGTAAGTCCTGTAGATCTGGTACTGGTTAAGAATATCATATTAGTAGCAGCTAAAAAATGATACAAGTCAGAAAATTTGGAATATTTGCCAGTTTTTAGTATGTTTTTTTAGATTGATGTTATGCAGCCAGTGTAAACCATCTGTGAATTATCGCTGAGGTATATAAATTGGTATAAAAATCAAATTTGTGGGTATTGTTATATAAATAGTTCTTGTAATTGTAGTGTGGAGTGGACACAGACCAATCAAAAATTTTTATTAGCCATTAGAGGGGTATATACTTGAGCAAAATGAGAAAAACCACATTCAAACCATTTGGGAAAATCCACTTCAATGTCCATTAGATTCCAATACAAGTCAATTTTTATAGTAGCCTTTTCACAGGGTTCTATTGGGAAAGAAGCAGAACTATTAATATAAGTATCATTATAATTAGCATACCCAATGGAGGCCATTTCTAGTGACCAAACATATCTTTTGTTGGGATTGGATTGAGGAGAATCTGTTAAATAAGTTCTATAACTAAGAGGCAAACATACTAAAGGAACATTAATATTGTTGCTTGTAAAGCAAATAGGAGTTTCCTCAGTAAGACCATGAAAAGAAGTGGTAGACATTATCTTATGAGGAATTAATGTATCTGAGATTCCACCAAGCAACTGGGGATGGCTAGTAAACACCTTTAAGTTAGCTCTTCCCCAGGAGGAGGGGTGTAACAAAGGTGGATCTGGAAAATATGTCCAATAGGCCTGTGATGTAGCTTGACAAGTTATTACCTGACTAGCAAGGATTTCCAAAATAGCAACAAACAGGGTTTCAGGTGTAATTTGCTTTCCTTGAGCTATCACCATGTGAGAGACTGCTGTAGTCAATCATTTAAGTTGCCCCAGTTCGCAAATGGTGATTCACATTTTGAGGAGGTTTGAAGTAGGTGGATGTGTCTCAGCCTGTAGACAAGGTCCTCCTCTGGGGTCAGTCTGATCTGAAGATACAGCTGTGGTGAAGTTCTCCTGTATGGATGGAGCAAAGAGCCTGATCAATCCATCTGGGATCTACAAGGGAGATTCTGCATCCCGTGGAAACACACAAGCATATCAGCAACCTAATTCTAAAAGTGCATCAATTTCTTTCCACTAACCTGTAAGTAAATCTTTCCATTTAGCCAACAGTTTAGGCTAAGGACTTTTGTCCCAGTATTCATCTTTGGTGTCAAAACTGTCAACTCAGAATTTAAATGACTAATGACAAACAAAATGTGTTGTATAATGTGATGCGGAGAACTGTACTTTAATTCCCCTTCCTTTAGCTTTGATATTTGTGTTTTTAAAGTTTGATGCATTCTTTCTACAATTGTTTCTCCTTGAGAATTATAAGGAATTCCTGTAGAACGAGAAATATGAAACATATCACATAGTTTTGTACAGGCTTAGATGTATTAGCGGGTTCATTGTCAGGTTTAATTTTAGCAGGCAACCTGAGAGAGGCAAAACACAAAAATAAATGCTGGGAAACATCTTTGTGAGCTTCTCCTGTTCTCACAGAAGCAATAATAACATGTAAGTACCAACAACTGCATGAATAAACGATAACTACTTAAATTTAGGTATATGAGCAACATCCATTTGCCACAATTTATTAGGTTGTAATCCACAGGGTTTCAAACCCAGATCTTTTAAATATAGATGAATAATGTGACATTGTGACTATCTCAATGGCTGGAAACAAATTAACTATGTATTGTGAGTCTCTATATGTATTAAATGGCTGAGACATCTGCTTAAAAAAATAATAGCAAGAATTTCAGTTTTGGGACCAATGTTTCACCTGTAAATGGAACAATGGGAGGTATTTGGTCAATTGTACTAACAGCTTTGCAATTAGATGAACCATCTGTTAAAACCAGAAGAGCAGGTTTGGCTAATGGTGTACTAGACATTTTTAAATGAAATTTATTTCTGTTTGGTTAATAAAAAGTAGAAGTGGGTGGTTAAGTAGATGAAACATTATTTGTCCTGAAAACCCAGGAAAAGCAACAGCCCATTGATCTTCTGACACAATTCTAAAAAGTATTGCTTCTTTGTATATGGAATAATGATTGAATGTATTTTAATCTAAATAATCTTTGACTCTTGAGTCTAGCCTTAATTATTAATAAGGCAATCTGTGAAAAATAAGTAAGAACAATTTTTTTTTAAAGTAGCAGGCAAGCATAACAATTTACTGGTGAATTTTTTTTAATGGCAGCCATTAGGAGTATAAGAATCTTTTAATAAAATAAATGACAAAGGCTGATTATAATCAAATTGTTGTAATTGATGAGTTTGAATAGCTTGCTCTACTTTAATTAATGCCTGTTTACCAGTTTCCATTAACTGTCTGGGAGAGGCTGGATTACCCTCTGCTTTTAATATGTCAAATAAAGGTTTTAAATCAGCAGTAGTAATTTTTAAATATGGCCTTATCCAATTTATATCTCCTAAAAATTGTTGAAAGTCATTTAAGGTACACAACTTATCAGTTCTTGTTTGTAAATTTTGAGTAGTCATTTTTGGGTATAAATAATATGCCCTAGATAGTTAGAATGCGGATGTAACTGAATTGTTTAGGGTGCCACTAAAAGCCCCCATAATATCAATTGTTGTAATAATAATTTAATTATAATTTGTAAAGTATTGAAGGAAGAGTGAGCCAAAGGAATATTATCCATATAATGAATTAAATACAGTCTAGTGTATATTTCTTATAGGTCCTTTCACCTGGATAACAAATTTTGGACCTAAAGTAGGACTATTTTTCATGTTTTGAGGTAAAGCTTTTCACTGATATGTTTGGTAAAGGTGCTGTAAATTTGGAGAAGGTTGGTTAAAAGCAAACCTTTTACAATCCTGTTGTGCCAAAGGAATTGTAAAGAAACAATCTTGTAAGTCAATTAGTGCAATATGAGACCCTTTATGGATTGCAACTGGAGAGGAAAGCCCAGATTGTAGGGCTTCCCTAGTTTTCATGGTGTCATTAATTGCTCTCAAGTCATGTATAACCATGAAATGACAGTTGTTGTTTGACTATAATCATATAATTTCAATTATTAAGACTAATTGTTTTAACAAATAAAACCTAACAGCCATAATGTTAAGAGAAAATTGGTGTTTTTAAAGAAATAATTGTTATTTTAACATGTAAAGTCTGGTTTATATGAGAACATTTGTATTTGACCATTTATATTTGAACATTTATATTTATATATGGAAAAACCTTAAATAGCTTTTAATTTATTGTCTCATATACATTCAACCAACTTAGTTATGCACAAGCTTGTTGAAATTTGTCCTTTACTTTCACACAGATTTTCTTAGCACTTATTTAGATCTTCATGCATTTTATCATAAAGACTTTCATACCTGCAAACATTTCTTTTCTTTTTTTGAATATATTTCCACACATAGAGCCTTATATTTTCCCTTCCTATCTGTTGACTCCTTTTTGCTCAGCTTCTGAAACAAATCTTATGAAATTTCTGAATTTAGATTAATTAGTCCATTATATTAAGATGAAATATTTTATGTTATTCATAGCAATTCAATGAAAACACCTTTGAAACTCTTGGATACCTATATGTATAGAATTGTACCTGTTAGAACTTAATTCTTAGTAACCTTCTTTTTAATGATGACCCAATGCAATTTAAAACCCTTTCTATTCATTAATCGATGAAAACACCAATAATGTTTAAGTATATTACAACATGGAATTTAAGGATTTAAGAGTACTAGATGTTATTTAACAATTAGCATTTTAACATTATAAATTACCAGATGTCTCTAACACATTTGATTAATTTTCTATATATTAAGATTAAATTACTTATTTTACTGTAAAAAACAAGAAATCAGATAAGTGTATTGAACAGTATTTGCTATCTCCTGTTGAAGAAAATCCTAGAAAAAATTGATTAATCTCAATAACACTTTATAGACAACATTTTGTTAGTTGAGCACCTAGACTTGTCAATTAAGTAGTTTTAAAAACAATTTACTTACACTTTCTTAACCCAATTTAAATTGAACCTTTTAAAATCACATGAATTAAAGTTGGATTCATTTTTAAATTTTAAATTTTGAATACTCTTTATGTCAATTTGATATCATGTGCATGGTTCTTGGACACACTAGAAAAAACCCACAAAATATACAACACACACGCACACAAACCTTGTAATTTTTTGTATGTGAATTTCCATTACAATGTTATAGATCAAAAATAACTTGATTTGAATATAAGAACCGATCAAAAAGCACTAACTTAATTAATGTTATATTGTGAGCTCAAAAAATACAACATTTAAGAAAAAAAGTCCTAGGAGAAAAAATGTTAATGGCCATTAATTATTTTAGTAAGTGTAGCAGTAGAGAGTGAGAAAGAGAAAGAGGGAGAGAGAGGGAGAGAGAGTCTTCATACCATTTTTCTCTGTTTCAGCCCAAGACAAGTTTAAAATGGACACAATTTTTCAGACTAAGGTTGATTGCTTCTCTAAAGGAATTCCAAAGGGCAAAAGCATCTGTTGGAACATGCTCAGTCCCATAGTGTTCATGCCAAGCTTGCATCTCTTCATCTAACTATTTCCAAGTAGCTAAGTTAAGACTCCCTTGTTGGGGAAACCAAGGGGAGCATTCTTGTACAAAACGAAAAAACCTCAACTGTGATAAAGTCACAGGAATTCCCCTTTTTCTAAGTAGATGCTTACTTATATCAATACAGAGAGCTCTTTCTTTACTCTCAGTATGGTCCCTGCTTCTCAAAATAAGTCAATGCTTGCTTACATCAATACAGTGAGCTTTAAATAAAGACTCTCAATATGGCTCATGCTTATCAAATGTTGTTCTGAGATTATCTGCCATTCCTCACTCAATCTTCTCTACTGAGGGGTCTGCAGCATCCAAGGCAGAATCCTAGCACTATCCCATGGAATATAATTAATCACTGACCAGTACCCCACTTCTGGGCCCCAAATGCAGGGGTCCAGCCTTAGCACAAGGGTCGTAGTGGTCTCTGGTGAGTGGGATGGTATTGGTGATGTGGAGAACAAAGCAATACAGACTCAGTGATATGATGAGAAGTTCCATTCTAAATTTATTTTTTCCACACACCATTTTGTTATGTTAACTTCTGCTTGAGGACAATATCTTGACACCTCAGAAAAGGAAACTGATGCAAACTACAAGAAAATAGGCAAAATATATTAGCAGATTGAAGATTGTCATCTCTTCATAATGTTTTTAAGTATTCTCCTATACAATCTTTAACTAGTTCTATTTTCTATATTATGGAAACATCGTGCACAGAAGCCGTTTCTGTGAACAACTTAAGTTTACTTAAGTTTACACTATGTGATTAATAACTAGATTAACAGGAACAATATAGAGTTTCTTTCTGAGCTTTCTCTGGGTCATTGAATAAATGAGCTTTTTTAGGCTAATTAGGAGTGGTATATCTCCTACTTTTGCCCAGTAAGCATTAGCCTATCTTGCCCAAAAGAGCTGTTCAGAGCAACTAAGCAAACACCAGGGTCTCATATATTTTAAATATTCTAAAAGGGGAGATGAGCTTTCCATGTATATTTTTGTTATACTTGATGCCAACCAATGTGTATTCTGCCAGTGGGAGATAAAAGGGAGTCTAAATCTAAGTGAACAGAAGCTGGTTTCCTAGGAGGATACCATGGTTTTCCATTAGCAAAATAAACATTACCAACCAAAGAGTGTCTGAATAGTTGGGACTATTTTTCTAGCCTTAACCACATTTTTTGTGACTTGTTTGTCTGGAGTTAAGGTGGAAAGATTGTGTTTTTCTGCCTTAGGTCATCTGAGTGTATTCACCATCTACAGTCCCATTTAGCATATGTTGCTGGAAATGAACATAACATTCTTTCCAAGTTGTACTTTTCTCAAACCACAGCAAGGGCCTTTCTTGGTTATTTCCAGTATGATTAACTGTTTGATTCTTGTGTTCTAAATCCCCTAAAACCCTAGAATTTCCAGAAATACAATATAATATTATTCCCAAACATAGGCCATTTAAACAAGACAACAGGGGAGAAGGACCCCAATTACAAGGAAGATGAGACCTTACAAACATCTTTGTAACTCAGTGGAATCTTTGTCTACTACTGAGGCAAATTGAAGAGGGCACAGCAGTGCTCCATCTTATTTTTCACCTCAGGTATATTGGTGCTTGGAAAAGATGGATTTCTTGACAGTTTGTTTCTTGGAATAGGGGAATGTCTCAGCAACTTTACAAGGCACAGACTGAAAAGGTGTATGGATCACAGTGTCTATGGTGATGATGGATCACAGTGTCCATAAGGAGTACTTGCTCAGAGAGACATGATGACCATTCAGTTTTCAAACATCCAGTAGATTTATTTGCAGGAAGTCCTTTCAACATTCTTTACAGGGAGGTTATTTGGAGAAAATTTGTTCTATTGAACTGGCAGTCCTTCATTTCTCCCCAAAATTCTTCTATTCTGGTTTTGATACCACACAAGAAATGGCTAAACTGTTTAACTCTGCTACTGGTACATGGGAGCAAAGAAGAGGAAGCCTACAGTATATGGAGTGGATAGGGCTAGAATGCAGGAGTTTGGTTTGGAGGGGTGTGGCATTTTCTGACTCATGTAGGAGAATGTAGGTTTTTTTCTTGCCCCAGATCTTGTTGGTGGGCCCTGCCCAACATTAGTTTCCATGAAGAGCTGGTCTGTCAACTTAGTTGCACAGCATACACCACCTGGAGTCACAGAAAGACCACATGAGTGCACAGTGGTCTCCCAGTTTCCATGGCAACCAGAACATCTTCATGTGCTAGGTGCTGTGGAGGAACCTGCATTAGAAGTGCTGGTCCAGCTCAGCTGATAGGAGGCAAGAGGAAGCTGGCAAGTCCCAAGGGTCATTTGTTTGCCACAAAAGGAATTCTAAATTGTAGGACAAGAGAAGAGGATCAGCACTTGTTATATGTGGGTCACCTCTGGCTATGAGACATCTGAGTCTATACGACATAAGGGATCCTGTTGAAGCCAGTCAGACTCCCATTCCTTCTATGTCAATGAAGGAGTGATGTGCACATTTGACTGCAGAGGGCATCATGATTCCTGAAAATGTGACCCCACTACTGGCAATAGGTCCCCACCTATTGGAGGAGACATAAGAGCATGCCCGAAAATATATGGGTCACCATGGAGACATAAGAGCATGCCCGAAAATATATGGGTCACCAAGTTGCACAGGTGGCAACTTGTTTAGGACAGGCAACAGGAGCATGACCATACAAAATCACTCACCCTGATCTGCACAATTCTGATACATTGCTGGGTTGGGAAACTGGCCCATGGTCTTATCAGCAACTCACAATGATTGCCACTGACATTTCAGAGCACCCTAATTTGGGGGTCACTTATATGGGTTAGTTGAAGTGCAAACCGGAAAATATCACACCAACTCTGTGTGATGCCAAACATTTCAATGAATGCTGGAACAGGAGACAGGTAAAAACTGGAATCAATAACATGTAAGTGGAAGCAAGGAACTGCTGAGCTACCCAATGTTGAGAGGAGGGAGTTGATCAATAATCATTTAGAAAGGAAGCTACCAATTTGCTGGCGATGGAAGAGAGACACTCTATGCTAACTCCGCAGGCCAAGCTCTCCACTTCAACTATTGCCTTACAATTTCAGTGCACTCAGAAAATGTCTTGCTATGATTTTCCAGGGGGCCCTTCCACTCACTCTTTGATGCAGAAGCTCATGTAAGTTGTGTCTTCTCTTATGGTGTAATTCTCTTCAACTGCCTATTGACTGTCTGAGAAAATACCCTCTGGCATATTTCCATGGAACCTTAGCTAGCAGCTGATAGATGCAGTTTACAGGTCAGTGTTACAGACCCTGGCACAATCATCCTACAAGAATGTGAAACTGAGTGATTAGACAAGAGCCTGGATGATGACAGTAGGGAACTGGGCCTCAAATATTACAGGAGAAATTGGTTTTAAATAATTCCTGTCCCTCCTGAATGATATCAAAGGAAGTTAATTCATGTATTTAGTGCAAATTCTTACAGGTCTTTAATAAATGATGACTATAAAAGTGGAAATGACAAAAATTGAGTAAATCAAGGGCCACGTACAGCTGGGTGTTGTCTGTATCTCTCTGTTTTCAAGTTCATATTGTCATTGTGATGGAGAATGTTGAGAGGTAAAAAATCCACTTCTTTTGTAGGGAGCCTGGAGTGTGAACCAGAGAGATTCTGAAGAGTTTCTTTGGAAATTCTTGTGCAGGTCAAACTTTGAATGTCAGTCTTGCTGAAAGGCATCAATAAAGTACCAACATGTGCTAAACAGGAACTTCAAAATGTGAAATTGGAGAAAAATCAATTTCAGACTCTGATGAGCATTTTTCTCTTGTACAACTTGCTGATTCAATACGTTTGCCACCATATAAATGAGATCATGATAACCTCTGCAGTCCTGAGAGTTGTTTCATCTTAAGGAATAGTGCCTTGAGATCAATTTGGGTCTTTGGGGAAGCATTATTGGCTAACACCACAGAGGCATGGTGAATAATCTCTTTAGAATGGGATTGCAATTACATCTCCTACAAGTCCAATCATTATGTGTTCACTTGATTGAGCACAGGAGGTAATGTAGACACACTGGAAGGTTAGCATTATCTGATGAGTTTTTTTTATGGTAGATAAATGCATGCTTCCTGACATTACTATGTGGTATGTTTTGGAGAAAAACTACCCCAATGAAAGCCAAAAAAATTATTTGAAATTCTGTAGATCACTTTTGAAATCAGTGCAGCCAGTATCGTTTGTTGCAGTTCAAATCCCTATGTCTTGGGAGCAATGAGGGGAGAGTAATTTATCACTGTACCTTTATGGAACAAGAGTATTGTTGCTATTCAATGAGCAGACAATTCTCTGAGTGAAGCATGGAGGCATGGAGCAGTAGGAGAAGTATACACTGTAAGAAATATGAGAAGCTGTGATTTTTGTGACCAAAAGAAATTGAGGGAATCTTTCACAAGTGAACATGAAATAATGACGATTGCAAAGTGCACACACCTCTCTCATTGTTTTCACTTTTTCTGGGCTTTCCTGAAGATATTCATAGCAGCTTGGTCAAATGCATATCCCAGTGATTGTGTTGTAAATTATCTTGCAACTCAGGTATGGGGGTGCTTAGAAAAGTTGGATATCTTGGACATAGTCTCATTTCATAATAAGGGAATGTCTCAGAAACATCACAGGGCACAGTCTGCATATCTGTGTAGGGAATAGGAAGTGGTGATCAATCACAGGGTGTGGAAATCCATTAATAACACTTGCTCAGAGAGAAAATGATGACACTTAGGTCTCAAACTTCTGGTAAATATGTTTGCAGGAATTCCTCTAAACCATCTTTGCATTGAGATAATTTGGAGAAAGTTCTGTCAATTTAACTGGCAGTCCTTCATGTCTCCACAGAATGCTTCTATCCTGGTTTTGATCCCACACAAGAAATGGCTAATTTGTTTACCAGTGCTATTGATGAAAAAGAGAGGAGGCCTATAGTATGTGTAGTGGAAGGGGCTGGCATGCGGGAGATTGGTTTGGAAGGGAGTAGAATTTTTCTGGCTCCTGTAGGAGAATGCAGGTTAATTCTGGTCCCAGGGATAGGGCTGTGTCTTCAGCATGTTGGGTTTGCATGAATGGCTTGGTTGTTATCCAAGCTGCACAGCATACCTCCTGAAGTCACAGAAAGCCCATAAGAGAAGGAACCTTCAATACAAGAATTGGCCCAGGTTTGCAGGTAGAAGGAAAGAGGAAGCATGCAAGTTTCAGGGGTCATTGGTTGGAAACAAAAGCAATCCTAACTTTTCAGAACAAGAGAAGAGGAGACAGCACTTGTTGTGGGAAGGACAGCTCTGGCTTTGAAGCACCTGACTCCATCCAGGCTAAAGGACCCTGCTGAAGCCAGTCAGACTGCCATTACTTCCATATCCACGAGGGGGCAATGTGCACACTTGGCTGCAATGGGCATCATGATTTCCCAAGAATGGGCCCCCCTGCAGGAAGAGGTCCCTACCTGGTGAAATAGATTATGGAGATGAGGGCATGCCCCCAAACTCGTGAGTCACCAAGTGTAGCAAAGGCAGCAGGGGCATGATGGTGCAAAGACACTCGTCTTGCTCTGCACAAACCTGATACACTGCTGGTTGGGAAACTGGTCTAGGGCCTTAACAGCCACGCACAACTTTTGCCAATCACACTTCAAGCAGAAGTGTTTGTGGTGCAGATAGGTGGGTTACGTGATGTTTCAACTGGAAAATATCACACCAACTCTGGTGTGATGCCAAATCTTTAAATAAATACCTGAACAGAAGTCATCTGAAAACTGGGACTACGGACTTGTAAGTAGAACCAAAGTGCTGCTGAACACCCCAAAGTCAAGAGGAGGGACTGAATCACTAATCATTTAGAAAGGAAGCTATCAGTTTCCTGGCAATGGAGGAGATACATTCTATGCTCACTCCACAGGCGAGGTTTAAATATTTCAACTGTTGCCTTAAAATTACAGCATGCTCGGAATATGTCATTTTGTGATTATCAAGGAGCCCTTCCATTCAACCTCTGAAGCAGGAACATATTCAAATTGTGTCATTTCTTAAGGTGTAATTCTCTTGAGCTTCCTACTGACTGTCTGAAAAAAGGCCATCTTGTACATTCCCATGGAACCTTTATCCAGCAGCTGGTAGATGCAGACTATACCTCAGTGTCACAGACCCTGGCACAATCATCCAATAAGAGTGTTAAAATGAGAGTGAGACAACAGCTTGAAGAGGACAAAAGGAACCTGGGACTCTAATGGTACAGGGATACCATTCTGTACATGAACATTTTGGTTCCCAAATGATATCAGCGGATGTTAATTCATGTATTCATTGCCAATTCATTCAAGTCTTTACTAAATAATGAGTATAAAAATGCAAAGGACAAAAACTGATTATATCAACAAACACTTGAAACTGGGTTGTGTCGACTTCTCTTCACATTTCTCAAGATGATATTGTGCTTGTGGTAGAAAATGTTGAGAGACAGAAATTCAATTATTTTGCAGGGAGATTGGAGTTTCTCCTTCACATCCTATTGTGCAGGTCATGCTTTGAAGATCACTTTTGGCTGAAAGGCATTAATGAAGTCCCAATATGTGCTAAACATGGACTTCAAATGTGACATTGGAAAAGAATCAATTTCAGATACACATGTGCATTTTCCTTTTGTACCACATGCTGATTCAATACACTTGATAGCGTATTAATGAGACCATGATAAGCTCTCCATTCCTGAGAGTTGTCTCATCTTAAGGAATAATGTGTTCAAAGCAATTCCAGTCTCTGTGGAAGCATTTTTGGCTGGCACCACAGTTGCCTGGTGAATACTCTCTTTAGCATGTGCTTCCAATTACATTGGATACATTTCCAACCAATTTGTGTTCTCTTGATTGAACAGAGGAGGCAAAGTAGACACACTGGAAGGTTGGCATGATATGACAAGGCTCCTTAACATAGATAACTGCATGTTTCCCAACATGACTATGTAGTATGCTCTGGACAAGAACTACCCCAATGACGAGTCAGAAAATTTCTATGAAATTCTGTAGAGTTGGTTTGAAAATAGTTCTGCCAGCATCCTTTGTTGCAGTTCAAATCAAAATGTCTAGGGAGTAATCAAGAGAGAAAATTTATCACAATCCCATTAAGGAACAAGTGTGTTCAACAAGCAGACAATTATCTGAGGGAATCAGGGAGGCATGGAGCAGTAGGAGAAGTAGACCTATGTAGGAAATATTATATGCTGTGGTCTTTGGGACCAAAAGAAATTGAGGGAAACTTTCACACATGAACACCAAGTCCTAACAATTCCAAACTACTCACACCACTGTCATTGTTCTCAATTGCCCTGGATTTTCCTGAAGATATTCAGAGCAGCTGGGCTAAATGCATATCCCATTGGAGATGTTCCATCTTATTTTTCACCTCAGATATGTGGGTGCTTGGAAGAGTTGGATTTCTTATGCATAATCACTTTCTCTGAAATAGGGAGTGTCTCAGAGTGTTCAAGGAAACTCAGTCTGAAAATGTGAATAGGGAATTGGAAGTGGTGTTGGATCCCAGTGTCTATGAACCCATGAATAATACTTACTCAGAGAGAAATTATCACCATTCTGTTTCCAAATGACCAGTAGATATGTTTGCAGGAAATACTCTCAACACTCATTGCAGTGAGACATTTTGGAGAAAGTCCTGTCCATTGAATTGGCAGCCCTTCAATTCTGCACAAAATGCTGCTATCCTGATTTTGATCCCACACAAGAAATGGCTAACATTTTTACCAGTGCTACTGGAACATGGGAGCAAAAGAGAGGAGGCCTACAATTTGTGGAATGTAAGGGGACAGAGTGTGGTAGTTTGGTTTGGAAGTGTGTGGAATTTTCTTGCTCATGTAGGAGAATGCATGACTTCTCTTGCCCCAGGGGTTGTTGATGGGCCTTGGGCAACTTGAAATTCCTTGAATGGCTTGACTGTCATCCTACTTGCACAGCATACACTGCCTTCAGTCAAACAGGGCCATGTGAGAGCACAGTGGCATCATGGTTGCCATGGTAAGCAGAACATCTTCATGTGCTAGCTGCTGTGGGACACCCTTCAATACAAGGGCTGACCCAGTTGTGCTGGTAGGAGGGAAGAGGAAGCAGGCATGTCCCAGGGTTATATTTTTGCATTAAAACAATCCTAACTTCTAAGGACAATAGAAGAGGAGTCTGCACTTGCTGTGGGTGGGACACCTGTGGCTATGAGGCATATGAATCCAACCAAGATAAGAGACTCTGCTGAAGTCAGTCAGACTGCCATATTCTCAATGTCTCTGAGGGTTCAATGTTCATACTTGCCTGCAAAGGACATCATGATTTTCTAAACTTGTGCCCCCACTCCAGGCAGTAGGTTCCCACCTGGTGTAATGGATCATGGAGAGGTGATGGCATGTCTGAAAACTTTTGGGGCACCACACATATCACAGGCATCTTGGGCATGAGCGTACACAGACACTCATCCTTGTCTGCATATCCTGAGGCAGTGCCAGGTCGGGAAACTGGCCTAGTCCCTTAGCAGACATTTGCAATGATTGACAATGATATTTCAATGCAGCGGAGTTTGTGGGGCAGCTAGTTGGGTTAGGTGAAATTTGAACTGGAAAATATCACACCAAATCTGGTGTGATGCCAAAATCATCAACGAATTCCAGAAGAGAAGTCAGCTGAACCCTGGGATTTTGGACTTCTAAGTATAAGCAAAGAACTGCTGAAATACCCATTATCGAGAGAAGGGACTTAATCACTAATCATTTACAAAGGAATCTTCCAATTTGATGGAAATGGAGGAGAGACATAATATGGACAATCCACAGACCAGGTCCCACTTCAATTGTTGCCTTACAATTGCAGTGAGCTTAGAAAATGTCTTGCAAGATTTTCCAGGGGTCTGATCTACTCACCTTTGATGCAGAAGCACATTCAAATTGTGTCTTCTCTTAAGTGTAATTTTCTTCAACTGCCTATCTACACTCTGAGAGAAGACCCTCTGGCACATTACAATAGAACCCATAAGCAGACACAGGTAGATGCAGACTACATGTCAATGTCACAGATGCTGGCACAATCATCATTCAAGAATGTGAAACTGAAGGATGAAATAAGAATCTGATGAGGACAGGAGTAAACTGGACCTTGAATCGTAGAGGGAAAACAGATTTTACATAATCCTTCTCATTCTCAAAGATATCAGCATAAGTTAATGGATAAATTCTGTGCCAATTAATACTGGTCTTTAATAAATGATGATTATAAAGATGCAAAGCACAAAAGCTGAGTGAATCCCCGACTATGTGCAGTTGGGTTTTGTCTACATCTCTCTGTTTTCAAGTTGATATTGTGGTTGTGATGGAGAATCTTGAGAGGTAGAAATCCACTTCTTTTGCAGGGAGACTAGAGTGTGAACCACAGAGATACTCTTTCAGAAACACTTTTTAATGTCATACTTTGAATGACGCAGATTGCTGAAAAGCATCATTGAAGCCCCAATATGTGCTAAACATGAACTTCAAAATGCAAAATGGAACAGGAATCAATTTCAGACCCTGATGAACAATTTCCTCTTGTACAACTTGCTGATTCAATACAGTTGTCACCATATCCATGAGCCCATGATAACCTCTGTGATACTGAGAAATGGCTCATCATAGGTAATGATGTCTTTAATGTAATGCAGGTCTCTGGTGAAGCATTCATCGCTGGCACCACAGATGCTTGCCCAATTCTCTGATTAGAATGGAATTGCAATTGCATGCTATACTTATCCAACCATTTGTGTTACTTGATTAATGACAGGAGGTAATGTAGACACACTGGAGGATTGTCATGATCTGATGAGTTAGATAACTGCATCTTACCCACATGACTATTTGGTGTGCTTTGAATTAAAACTACCAGAATGAGGACCCCAATAATTTCTATGAAATTCTGTAATTCACTTTTGAAAACAGTACGATCAGCATCCTTTGTTGTAGGACAAATCCCAATGTCTAGAGTATTGAGGAGAGGAAAAATTATTACTGCCCCTTAAAGGAACAAATATGTTGTAGCTGCTCAATGAGCAATTATCTGAGTGAAGCATGGAGGCATGGAGCAGAAGGAGAAGTAGACCTTTGTAGGAAATATAATATGCTGTGATCTCTGGAACCAAAAGAAATAGAGAGAAACTTTCACACATGAACCCCATGTCCTAAAAATTCCAAACTACTCACACTTCTCTCATTGATTTCGTTGCTCCTGGATTTTCCTGAAGATATTCACAGCAGCTGGGCCAAATGCATATCCCAGTGGAGGTGCTCCATTTTATTTTTCATCTCAGGTATGTTGGTGCTAGGAAAAGTTGGACTTCCTGGGCAGACTCTTCCTTTGAGTAAGGGAATATCTCAGAAAGTTCACAAGGCTCAGTCTGAAAATAGGTATAGAGAATGGGATGTGGTGATGGATCACAGTGTCTATGAACCCATGAATAATAATTGCTCAGAGAGAAACTATCACCAATCATCAGTTTTTAAGCATCCACTAGATATGCTTGCAGGAAATCCTCTGAACATTTGTTGCAATGAGATTATTTGGAGAAACTCCTGTACATTGAATTGGCAGTAGTTCATTTCTCCACTAAATGCTGCTCTCCTGGTTTTGATTCCACAAAAGAAACGTCTAACTTGTTTATCTGTGCTACTGGGACATGGGCACAAAAGAGAAGAGAGTAGCAGTATGTGGAGTGTAAGGGGTTGGCATGTGGGAGTTTGGTTTGGAAGGGCATGGAATTTTCCAGCTCATGTAGGAGAACGCAGAATTTTTCTTGCATCAGGGCTAGTTGACAGGTTTTGGGCAACTTGAGTTTCCATGAATGGCCTGGCTGTCATTGCAGTTGCACTGAATTCATGTCTGCAGTAACAGAGGGCAATGTGAGAGCACATTGCCATCATGGTTTCCTCAGCAACTGGAACATTTTCATGTGCTAGCTGCTGTGGAGGAAAATTCAATAGAAGGACTGCTCCAGCTGTGCTGGTAGGAAGGAAGAGAAAGCAGGAAAATTCCAGGGGTTGTTTGTTTGCAATGAAAGCAATCCTAGCTTCTTAAGACAATAGAAGAGGATTAGGCACTTGTTGTCAGAACCCCTCTGGCTTTGAGACACCTGACTAGATCCAAGATAAGGGACTCCACTGAAGCCAGCAAGATTGACATTCCTTCTATGTTCATGTTGGTGCAATGTGTGCACTTGGATGCAGAGGGCATCATTATTTCCTGAGAATGGGGACCAACTCCAGGAAATAGGTCCCCACCTGGTGTAATTGATCATGGATAGATGAGGACATTCCCCAAAATGTGTGGGTTAAGAAACATAGCACAAGAAGCAGGGTCATGACCATAGAAAGACACTTGTCCTGGTCTGCACAATCCTGATACATTGCTGGTGCAAACTGAACATTGCCCTAGCAGTGATTCACAATGTTTGCCAATGCTATTTCAGAGCAGAGGAGTTTGTAGGGTAACAAGTTGGGTTAGGTGAAGTTCGAACTGGAATATGTCTCACCCACTCTGATGGGGTGAAATCTATCAATGAATGCTGAAACAGAAGCCAGTTGAAAATTAGGATTAAGGGCAAGTAAGTAGAAGCAAGGAGTTGCTGAGATATCCAATGTCAAGAGGAGGGGATTAATCACTAATCATGTAGAATGGGAGCTACCAATTTGGTGGCAACAGAGAGGAGTCATACTATGCTCACATCAGAGGCCAGGATTTCCACCGCATCTGTTGCCTTCAATTCTGGTGAGCTCAGAAAATGTCTTGCTAGGATTTTCCAGGGGGCCCTTCCACTCATCCTTTGATGCAGGGTGCAATCTATCTATTGAATCAATCTACATTCAAATTGTGTCTTCCCTTGAGGTGTAATTCTCTTCAACTGCATATCAGGTGTCTAGAAAAGACTCTCTGGAACATTGGGAGGGAACACTTAAGCAGCTGCTGGTATTTGCGTACTACAAGTCAGTGTCACAGACCTTGGCAAAATCATTGTAAAATAATATGAAACTGAGGGATGAAGCAGGAGACTGATGAGGAAAGGAGGGAACTGTACCTCAAATGGTACAGGGAAAACAGACGTTGCATAAACCCTGTAGTTCCTGAATGATATCAGAGGAAGTTAATTCTTGTATTCAATGACAATTCATACAGGCCTTTAATAAATGATGACTACAAAAAATGCAAAGGACAAAAGCTGAGTAATTCAAGGGCCACATGCAGCTGGGCTTTGTCTACATATTTATTTTTTCAAATTGATATTGTGGTTGTGATAGAAAATGTTGAGAGTCAGAAACCTACTTCTTTTGCAGGGAGACTGAAGTGTGACCCAGAGATATTCTCCTTCAAAACCTCTTGTGCAGTTCATACTTTTAATGTCACTATTTACTAAAAGGCATCAGTGAAGTCCCAATATGTGCTAAAGACAAACTTCAAAATGCAAAATTGGAAAAGAATCAATTTAAGAAACTCATGGATATTTTCCTTTTTCACCACTTGATGATTCAATACACTTGGCAGCAATTTAATAAGACCATGATAAATTCTGTATTCCTGAGAGTTGTCTCATGTTAAGGAGAAATGACTTTAAAGCAATCCATGTCTCTTGGGAGGCATTGTTGGCTGCCACTACAGATGCTTGCTGAATACTCTCTTTAGAATAGGCTTGCAATTACATCTAATTCTTATCCAATCATTTTGTGTTCACTTGATTGAAGAGAAGAGGCAAAGTGGACACACTAGATGGATGGCATCTGACAATGCTCTGTAAGTAGATAACTGTATGTTTCTCGATATGACATGACTATGTTTTGGAGAAAACTTACACTAATGAAGAGTCTAAAAATTTCCATGAAATTATGTAATTGTGATTGAGAACACTGCTGGCAGCATCCTTTGTTGCAAGTCAAATCAAAATGTCCAGTGAACATTGAGGAGAGAAATATTTATCACAGTCCATTTAAGGAACAAGGGTGTTGTAACTGCTCAATGAGCAGACAATATCTGAAGGAAGTACAGAGGCATGGAACAGTAGGTAAAGTAGACCTTTGTAGGAAATATTGTATGCTGTTATATCTGGGACCAAAAGAAATTGAGGGGATCATTAACACATGAACACCAAGATGTAACAATTCCAAACCACTCACACCACTGTTATTAATTTCATTGCTCCTGGATTCTCCTGAAGATATTCATAGCAGCTGGACCAAATGCATAACCCAGTGGAGGTGCTCCATCTTATATTTCACCTCAGGTATATGGGTGCTTGGAAAAGTTGGATTTCCTGGGCATAGTCTCTTTCTATGAATAAGGGTATGTTTCAGAGATTTTATGAGGCTCAGTCTGAAAATGTGTATAGGGAATGGGAAGTGGTGTTGTATCACAGTGTCCATGAGCCTGTGAGTGATATTTGCTGAGAGAGAAATTATCACCATTCAGTTTTCAAATGTCCAGTAGACATGTTGCAGGAATCATCTCAACACTCATTGCATGTCCATTGAATTGGCCGTCCTTCATTTCTTCTCTAAATGCTGCTATCCTGGTTTTGATCCCACATGAGAAATGGCTAATGGTTTATCAGTGCAATTGGGCTATGGAATCAAAAAGAGGAGGCCTACAGCATGTGGAGTTTAAGGGGCTGGCATGAGAGAGTTTGGTTTTGAAGGGCATGAAATTTTCTTGCTCTTGTATCAGAATGCCCCAGGTCTTGTTAACAGGCCTTGGGCAGCTTGAGTTTCCATGAAGGGCTTGGCACTTATCCTAGCTTCAGAGAATACACCCCCTGCAGTCAAATAAAAGCCATAAAAGAGCACAGTGTCAACATGGTTGCCATGACAAACATTACATCTTCATTTGCTCACTGCTGTGTGAGCTGTTCTGGCCCAGCTGTTCTGATAGGAGGGAATAGGAAGCAGGCAAGTCCCAGGAGTTATTTGTTTGGGATAAAAGCAACCCTAACTTCTCAGGACAGGAGGAGAAAACACTTGTTGTGGGAAGAGCCCCTCTGGCTTTGAGACATCTGATTCCACCACAGAAATGGACCCTGCTGAAGCCAGACTGCCATACCTTCCATGTCCATGAGGATCAATGTGCACACTTGCCTGGAGAGGGCATCATGATTTCCTGAAAATATGGCCCTGCTCCAGGAAATAGGTCCCCACTTGATGTAATGGATCACAGAGAGATGAGGGGATGTTAAAAAACGTGTGGTTCAAGAAATGTATCACAGGGGCCATGGGCATGTCTGTACGAAGACAATCATCCTGGTTGGCACAATCCTGATACATTGCTCGATCAGGAACCTGGCCTAGGATCTTAGCAGCCATTTGCAATGATTGCCAATGATATTTCAAAGGAGAGGAGTTTGTGGGGCAGCGAGTTGCATTAGGTGAAGTTTGACCTGGAAAATATCACACCAAATCTTGTGTTTTGCCAAAACTATCAATGAATGCCTGAAGAGAATTCAGTTGAAAACTGGGATTATAGACTTGTAAGTACAAACAAGGAGGTGATGAGTTACTCAGTGTTGAGAGGAGGGACTTCATCACTAATCATTAAGAAAAGAAGCTAGCAATTTACAGGAAATGGAGGAGAGACATACTGCATTCACTCCAAACCCCAGGCCCTCCACTTCAACTATTGTCATACAATTCTGATGAGCTCAGAAAATGTTTTGCTAGGATTCTCCAGGAGGCCCATCCACTCATCTTTGGTGCAGAAGCACATTCAAATTGTGTCTTCTCTTAAGATGTAATTCTCTTCAACTACCTATTGGATGTCTGAGAAAAGACCGTCTGGCACATTCAGAAGGAAACCTTAAGCTGCCGCTGGTAGATGCAGACTATATGTCAGGGTCACAGACCCGGGCACAATCTTCCTTCAAGATCATGAAACTGAGGGATGAGGCAAGAGCCTGATGAGGACAGGAGGGAACTGGAACTCAAATGGTACAGGCAAAACAGGTTTTGCATAATCCCTGTCACTCCAGAAAGATATCAGCGGAAGTTAATTCATGTCTTTAGTGACAATTCACACAGGAATTTATTAAAGGGTGATTATAATGATGCAAGTGACAAGAGCTGAGTCACTCAAGGGACACCTACAGCTGGGTTTTGTCTACTTCTCTCTGTTTTCAAGTTGATATTGTGGGTGTGATGAAGAATACTGAGAATTAGAAATGCACTTCTTTTGCAGGGAGACTGGAGTGTGACTCAGAGATATTCTAATTTGGAAACTCTTTTTCACATCATACTTTGAATGTCACTGATTTGTGAAAGGCATCAAAGAACTCACAATATGTGCTAAACATGAACTTCAAAATGCAAAATAGGAAAGGAATCAACTTCAGACACTGATAAGCAATTTCCTCTTGTACACCTTCTGATTCAATATAATCTCAGCATATTAATGTGCCCATGATGATGTCTGCATGCCTGAGAGATGTCTCATTTTAAGGAATGATGTCCTTAAAGTAATCCAGGTCTCTGGGGAAGCATTCTTGTCTGGCACAATGATTCGTGCTCAATTCTCTGTTTAGAAAGTGATTGTAATTACATGTGATACTTATCCAAACATTCGTGTTCATTTTTTTTTTAGATAACTGTTTTTTTTTTTATTTACTTAATGATTCATTGAACACAAATGGAGTA